>VXBW01008446.1:1772694-1861453 GCA_013400375.1 Thinocorus orbignyianus | reverse complement strand
TTATGTTTACAAATTTCCCGCAGAACCTTCTGCATTTGTATGGATTATATTATGTTCATTCAGAGCCTGATGACAAATTACTGCAGATTAATCTCGTCTTAAAAATATGTGGAGCTTTTAAAAATAATAATAATATAAAAAAGCGTACATCAAACAAGCTGCTGGTTGTTTTTCACTGTTAATAATGATTCCTTTTAAAATCCAAAGTTTAGAAGTGTCACAGGGCATGCTACTGGGTTTTCATTCATTATACTAATAAAACTCCATAAAGTAGACTGTCGCTGCCAGAGGGTATTGCTCCTTTCTGACAGGTACAGTGACAGACACAAATTTTCCGTCTCTGACTAGTACTACAGATACTATCAACTGAGACAAAGAGAACAAAACGTATGACAATTGTTCAGTCTCACAGCAAAGAGATTTGTAGCTCGCTACTAAGTATGCTTCCCAACAAACAGACTGTGTTGTCCTAGGGCTACACGGAGGAGTTATATTTTCTTTGAAAATACAAGGGCATTTGGTTTGTTTTCACTCTACTTGAAAGATTGTTTTGTTTGTCAGTTACAGCTAAACAGGTGTGGGGTCCAGGCTTTTTATTTTTTGCCAGCAAAATGACTATTAACTGACCATTTGTTCTAGAACACTAACAATATAATTTGCTGTAAATATTTTAAATAAACATTTTTCTCAGGTCAACTTTTCAAAAATCCAATAAATAATATCCAGAAATGAATGCAACTCCCCCTCTCTCACTTAGTACTGGCATTTCTAAAATGCCTTTCCCAGTGATAAAACAGAAAAACCTTGGGACCAGTCCAGTGCGGACAGGCAAATCTCCTTTTTCTTCTAAAGTTTAATCTGTGGCTTCTGGGCCAGAACACCCATTTAAATTTCTCAATAAAGAAAGCCAAAAGAAAATACTCTAAGACACAGATTTTTTAGAGCAGCCTATGGAAGATGGTGACAGCACTCTGCAAGCACATTAGCCTTACTCTTTGCATTACTCCTAAAACTATTTTCCCCATCTTGACAACCCCACAACAGGCAATCTTAGCTCCTCTAGATGATGGCTATAAATACTGCAGTGAGTTCTGGAAGAGGATGAAGTTCTCAACCCCAGTCTATTACAGTCCCTTTTATAACAAGGGACTTTGCAAGTCAGAACTCAGGACTGGTTCCAGTAATGAATAAACAAATGGTACCCTTGATCCAATAGTCTCCCCTTGCTGTGTCCCACTGAGGAAATAGATTGTTTTCAGTGCAGGACTTTTTCATATTGCCTCTTCTAGAGTCATGTAAACTGAAATCCAGTAGTTCAGCAAAGGGAGAAAATGCATGGGCTGCTTGTAGATCATTCCCATTAAGTGGATACGTTCTCAGTCTGGCAAAAGGACCAGAACATTTTAAATCACCGTTTGTATTCAAAGAGATGAATATCAGCAGTGAGTTCATGAGAATCCCCTTACTGAGTCAGATCCATGGTTAATCTAGTTTAGTATCTGCTTTCCAAAAGCAGAAATAGGCAGATGCCTAAAGAAGTTTAAGAACTGAACAAACATGTGTGATGTTTTCTGTGACAGTCTTGAAACCTTCAACTATTTTCACCTTAGAGGACTTTGTAAGCTAGATGTAGCTCCCAATAGATTTCTCTTCCACGTGGTTTTTCAAGCCTTGCTTTAAGCCCAGATAAACTTTCAGCAGCCACAACATCATCTAACAAAGAGTTCTATAGTTCAGCTACATATTGACGCTACTACATTGTTTTGCTACTCATTTACCTGTCTCTAGCCTTGCATGGTGCCTCCACCTCTTCTGTGGAAAAGATGTTGGTTAAAGTCTCTCAGGAATTTCTTTCCACCTCTTACTTTATTCTTGAGATTTGAGTAATGGAAATTCACACAGTATTCAATATCTTTACACTGCAGTCAGACTCAAATGACACAAACTATCACAATTAGAGGGCAGAAATCCATAGGGTTGGAAATTCATCGTTTCCTCGGTGAGCAGACTTCAATCCTCTCCAATTAAATCGAAATTACTGAAACTCTGCAAACAGCTAAGTTGTCCCAGCAGCTGACACCCATTCCAGAAAAGAATACTTCAGCTGCTGTACTGAGATGCACCCTTTTAACTTTCAACACAATGCTAAGGTCAGTTCTAGATGATCCTGTTATTGCAGAAACCAATTCTGAGTTCACTTATAATTCACTTTCTCTAAAATTAACCTCAGGCTTTCCAAAAGCTCTCATTCTGTGACTCAATTCATTGCCATTGGCACCAGAGCTGGGTTTGGAAGTAACTACATTGCATTTTAGTGCCAGCAACTCCATTTATTATGTTCCAGACATAATCAAAACTTTTCTCAATATTTTTTTCCCCACTGTTTTCATTGTATTTAACTTTCAGAGTCATCATGTAATTTGAGATTACAAATTGGGAATTCTACTAGGCAAAGGCTATTGTTACTAACATTCAAGGATTTCCCCAAACTACCACATTCAAAATGGAAGCATTATCAAAGAATATTAAGAAAGGATATAAACTCCATGCTCTTGTCACTGAATTTCGAATGATTTTTAACTGAACACTGAGCTAATTAGGGAAAACACTGAGCAGTGCAATTAACCAAATAAGTACAAGTGTCAAGTGACAACGGATTCTTCGAAGGATCAAAGAAAGAATAAAACTATAGTGCATTTAAAAGGCTCAGAGTATTAAAAATAATTTTCTAAGAGCCGTGACCAAGATACAGTACTCCACAATGTTGCTATACATAAGCATAGTGAAACTGTTTAAAAAGCCAAATTGCAAAAACTGCAAGCAAACGTTTGCTTTTCTATATGACGTTCACTTGCAAGGAAAGAGACATCATTAGTGAATGAAAATAGTAAAAAAAAATATCTAAGTGCAGCACAAGTAAGAAAGCTTTCAAAACCTATTCCCGTGCATGTACACAGGTATGATGCGTGGTTTCCATCACACTAAGGAAGGACCTGATAATCTCTGTGGAGCACATCTCTTTTCTTACATAAGCAGGCACAGATGCCTGCCTTCTCTCTCTCTGGGTAATCAGTGATAGGTTCCTCTCCTTCCCGCCACCTGTTCTTCATACACAGAGTTCTATGTTGCAGTTCACTTCCAACAGCAAATTCAGATCTAATGCTCAGCGTCAAGAAATACGTTTTTTCCTAAGAGTTTTAATACAGTTCCTGAGAAGCGGATATCCATATTATGACGGATAGTGGTAAGAAGCTACGATCACTCAAGGAACATTACATTTCTGTAAATCCATTCTCATAGCCAAAACAGCCCAGAAAACTTTTATCAGAAATCTCCCTAATCTTTGCTGAACACTTCTGTAGCACAACCAGAAAACATTAAACGTGAATCTATATAATTTTATTCTTCTACTGAAGATAGGTTCCTAGGTACTGGCATTCCTTAAGTCCCTCCTACCTGAGGGACTCAAAAAAAAAAAAAATTAACAGGAGGTACTTTGTTATAAACACTTACGGTCATTATATAGACTAGCTGATACATTTCTTAAGATCAAAACTGGTCCAGGAGGCAGCATGCCGGTTTCCCAGTCTGGCCTAATTTGAACTCTGGCAATCTGAGGCAAAATAGGCTGTCACTACTAATGCACAACCAGTCTCCTGGTATTTCTTGGTTCAACAGACCCAAGGACATGATTCATAAACCTATATGAACATTGTCTCCAGATTTTATTCATGTTACTGGGAAAATCTTTTCTAATAAACAACATAAACCAGGAGCCTTGCAAAAAGCACGTCAAGCTCCTTTGCAGACAATGATCAATACTCAAATGTCACTTGTGCAGAGGAGAGTAACTGTGTCATGTTGGTGAATAAAGCAATTTCTTTCTTTTCTTTAGTGTCTATGTTGGAAAAACTAGGCTGATACAGTAGCTGAATTTAAATTTTAAATAAGGCGAATATTAACCCCAGCCATATGCAAGGAATGCGTCTGATAAAACAATTATTTTTTCTTATGAATCACATGTAAAATACTCATTTCTGAGTCACAAGGGAATGTGAACTGCCCACATTCCTATTTGTGAATCATGTTCTCATCTTCTAGTTTCAGTCAATGCTTTTGTGATCTACCTCTCTCTCTAAGTATCAAACTAATGAAGACCACTAAGTCAATTATTATGCTTTTTCTTTTTTCTTTTAACCCAGATGTCTGTTATGTTCTGTTGTTATTATTTTCCTTGGGGAAAAAAAATGAAAAAAATAATCATACATCCCAGTTTTTATTCTGGACTGACAGAAGCCTTGCATGTGTATACATGTAATTTCCAGTGCCTTCCAGCCTAGCTTTCTGCTCTGGATGTACTTAGGAGACTTCATATACAGTTGCCACAACAGTCAACAGATTCCCATGAGTCCTCCTTTGACAAAGTGGATGATAGCCACAGATATAAGTGTCACCTTAAGTATGCTTCCACTACTGCTTCCCCATGTAGGAAGTAACGACTGAATGCATTTCAGGTTTGTAGGAAACACGGAGTGTATCTATATAAATGCATTCTATCAAGTCTAGTACTGTAGGGAGATTATTTTCATTATTTGTTTAGGGACTACACGAAAGAAATTTACTTCTCAGCATGCTGCCGCCCTATTACTAAATATATGACAATGAAGAAAAGAATGGCAGGACTCAGGAGCTAAAGGGGTCAATTACATAGGAACTGCAGAGAATCATTACTCAAAAAATGGTGACTCAGTTGTAATTTATGTCAGGATTACTTTTTTTTTTTTTTTTTGAGATTCAGCCACCAGTTTCATAGCATTGTCCTATCCAGGGTAACTTCCACTGCCTTCTCCACAATGCCCTTTCGTATGCTCAAAGGAATTATCTTTTCCATCCACCCTCTATAGCACTTATTCATATTTTAGAAATTTAGTCTTTGATTGGTTGGCCTTTATGTAAATGATTTTCTCACATATTTTTAACCCGTTTGCTCAGATTTCCCCTCCTCCCCCATCAAGAAACAAGGATTTTATTTTCCTAAAAAAACTCAGGCATTTGTGACATTTGGCAACTCAGGTGATAAGACAAAACCCTAGAAAATAAACCAAGATAGATGGCTTCTATTTTCTTTTTTTCACTTCTCTTGATTTCCCATCTTTATTTTTGAGGACATCTAAGAGAAAACACAGCAGGAGATTTTCTTATAACGGATTTTCTGCTCTGAAAATGATAATGTCCCCGATATACTAAAATGAATTCAAGTAAAATATTTTGTCCCTCTCCAAGATATTTTGCAAAAAAGCCCAGAGAAACAGAGAGGGTAGGGGAAAAAAAAAAAAAAAAGTCAGGGAAAGTTCAATTATAGATTTAAATATGTTCAGATCCTTGTCTGTCTCCAGCCATACCTCAGTAGTGCATTTCTCTTTGTTTACTAAGAAGAGAACTCAGGAGAAGCAGGGTTGGGGTATACACCCTTAATTAACAGAAAACACTAGGATTTGCTGGTTTTGTTTATCCAATGATTCCTAATCAACAGCAATAACTGATGAGAACAGAAGACAATGACATTCAGGGTCTTTCTACTTGAGAAGGGGTAACAAGGTCTTAATATTCCTGTATTTCATAGTAAAACACAGAATAATTAAAATAACTTCTAACAGGTCAGATGTTCTCATTTCTTACTAAGTTTTAGCTACATTTTTTTCCCAAGTCCTTACATAGCTTCCTTCAAAATCTCTGTCAAGACCTAATAGTCTAAAGGACATAGGGTAGCTGCTCAGAGCACGTATAGGCAAAGGGATCTGTTACCTTAGTAACATGGTTGTATAGTACTTTCTCCAGCTCCTGTTTCCAAACATGATTTTCGTATGGCAACGCTCACTTATGTATTTAGCTTACTTAAATTTACCTTCATTAGGAAGTTTAAAGCTACCTTCAAGGCTTCCTTTAAGGCTTACGCCTTCTATCTTCATACCAAGCTACACTGGCTTAACTAAAGGTCAGATCTGAAACCAATTCAAGAAGGAAATGGGTGATGTACTTATTTCACTTGAACAAGGACTGTTTTGGCTCAGATCAAGTCAATTAGGAACACGTTTAAATCAATTGGAAACAAGCTCTTTGTAAAAGGCAGTAATGATGTCTCTGGTGATTTGTCTGAGTGCAACTAAAATCTGTGCAAATCCATATGCAATCCCTAAATAAAAGCTCTAATATCCTGGAAGAATCCTTCCAATCCCAGGCTATGTGCAAAGCATGGCTTCTCACGCTGCTGAGCTGTGCTGCTTTCCCAAAAAAAAGGTTATTTGCCCAATATTCCTTCTCAAGTGACTGTTGCCTACAGTTAGCAGTCTACCAGTATTGCATCATTTTTATCTCACTCTGCAGCATTCTAGGACTATTAACTATGCCATACCACGTTACTATCTAGACTTACAGTACCTAGTATATTGACTTATTAGCCAACAGATCTTAAGTAATTATTCTGAACTACTGACCATGTAGCAGATTAAACTGATGAAGACATGAAATATATGCTTTTGAGATATCTTGAAGGGGTGTTCAGCAGTAATGTGCATGTGTTGGTCTGGGAGAGAGTCAAAATGAAGTCCAATTTACATGTTGCAAGAAGGAATTGGATGGGTAATGAGATCTGATATTTCTATTGGTATAGGATCGTCATGGCTTTTAATAGATTATCCTAGTGTCCATATAGATATTTACAAAGACATTGATTTCCCACGTTTTTGTCCCAGTGCTCTATCCTATTCCCTAATGCTGATGGGCAGAATGAGGAGCCAACCCTCATCAATGCAGCTGATACATAAATCAACAGCCTGGCAAAAACACTCCACAACTGACTTCAAGGCTCTGCCACTGCCGTAAAGGCTGACACAAACATATCTGACGTCCCATTGCTCTTTGGATGGAATTGCTATAGCCACTTGCAATCTTGTGATACTTACTGCCTCCTCCTAAGAAATATTAGAGGCTGACTCATTTCTGGCCATAAAGCTCAGTGTCTTGAAAACCAAGGCTCTTAAGTCTTGGAAACTGGGGGGGGGAAGGGCAAGAAAGAGAAAGGAAAGCTACCTAAACACTCTGCTGCAGA
This sequence comes from Thinocorus orbignyianus, assembly GCA_013400375.1. NCBI lineage: Eukaryota > Metazoa > Chordata > Aves > Ciconiiformes > Thinocoridae > Thinocorus > Thinocorus orbignyianus. The sequence goes on along the minus strand of VXBW01008446.1, from coordinate 1,854,345 downwards.
AAAAATACTCAGTTTGCGATCTAATGCCCCATTTTTAAAACAACTCCACATTAAACATGGAGATGAGCTGCATATTATTAGGATCGTATTTCTAAAATGTTGCAAAATCTGCCTTCATTTGCTTTTACCATTTTTAACCAATAGTCATGAACTAGGCTAATTGTGGCAGGTTTTTTCTACCCATCTTGACCAGGATGCTGCATGGATAATCAAGAATAATTTCACACAATAGCAGTTTTTGTTTTGAGAACCTCACACACAAGGCAGCAAGCAAAATTTTTTGAAGATTATCATTCTACTTTGGAATAATAACTTACAAAGAATAGAAAAACAAAACATCCCATAAATATATGGCAGCAAAAATGTAAGAATATCAGCTTTTCAGCAATGTTGATTTTTTCCCCTTTATTTGTCACTTATCCCTGTAGCAAACATGGTAGGGAAAGGGAAAAAATGCACAGTCCCAGAATAACAAAACTTATACAAATATACGTATATACTATTACTATATAATCGACTTCAAACAAATAGAAAAGCAAAGCCAGATGCTTCTCTTTAGAAAGAGCCGATTTCATTTAAAATGGAGAAAAAAAATGTCATTATAAGTACAAATAATGAATGTGGTGCTCTGCATAAAGAGTCAAAGCACCTTTTCATTCCATATTCTATATTACAGCTCCTCTCCAGACTTAGCTGAGAGTATCCCTAAGTCTAATGGGTTAAATGCTTATTATACCACTGTCTTATTTGTAACATAAGGCACCTACTACAAGCCTACTCTTCATGCAAAATTGCCAATTTATAGCAATATTCCTTGTTTAGAAAACAAGGCTATCCAAACACTATAATTACAATATGCACCAGCAGGCATAACCCTGCATTAATGCACAGGCTCCAGATACATTCGTCAAATAGAGTTTTTTTTCTCTTTGCCTTCTTCTCAGGGTACTTTTAAGTTCAGGGACAGAGAACATGTCTTCATTAGAAACATTAACATTCACAGGCTGTAGTAAATTTTGACAGTGAAAAGGTCTCTGTAACCTTTAGTTGTGCAGAAATTTACTTCCCAAGAAAATTACAGCTGGCACTGTCTTAATTAATGCTAGCTTTCTTTTCTGAAAATTGTGGGCTTGTCAGTAAAAAAGGCAGAAAAACCTGAGTTTAAAAGACTGGACACAAAAGACGCCTAGAAATAAAGCCCTGCAAAATTTCATAATATTGCTCTGTTTTTGTTCTACAGTAAGGAGATGAAAAGATATAATTTGATTTTGCCAAATGGAGCAACATATATGTAATATAGAAATGATTTGCATTCTCTCTTTTGTCTTTGAGTTTTTTCATGTAAAGAAGCGTTTTTTAAAGCCATTCTGTTTTAAAAGCAATAGGTCAAATAAAATCTACATCTGCAGGGGGAGGGGAATAAGGTATGACTTCATTATTTTTTTTAGCATTGCTTTAAATGCTCCTAGTAAATCATAGCTAACAGTAAGAATTGCAGCAGTGTTTTTAATACAATTTTTAATTGCTTGACACCTTCTGATTTTTAGAATGATTTTAGTATTGCTCTACAAATTTCTCTCTTAATATTTACCTTCTACATGTCTCAGAGTTCTGTTTGATGGTATAAGTAGTTTTTCTTTGGCATATAAAGATTATTTATTTGCTGACTGAATTTTGATCATCACGCATGGTCTTTTAATTGCTTGACAAGGTGTTAAATACATGCTCTATTTCTGAACAGTGTTTTCTTACACACAGGTTGGATTGTTGTTAAAAGCAAATAGATATTTTTTTTCCTTCCTTATTTTTTAAATGTGAAAAGAGCAATAACATGTTACCACATTATTTTCCACGAAAGTCTCCTGGATATTGCTTAGGCACATCCTCATATTCTCTTTTGGAAGAGATTTACAATGTTTTGTGTTCTGAATTCTTGTGCAGTTCTCAGCTCTATCACTGGAAAAAATAAAGCTCCAGTTCCTTATAAGACTCTTGCATATACTAGGACATGACACCACTTTGGCACTACACGAAGCACCAATACTGCACGTCAGCTGTTCAAAACGTTTTATGCAAGTTTCTACAAGCACTTTAAATTAAGGTGCCCTGTATAAATGGTTTATTCATGTTTATGAAATGATTAGTTGGTGCCACTACATCCTTTAATAACTTATTGTAAGGCATGTTATAAAATGCATCATCAATAAATGCTTAAAATGCTGCCACAGCAAGGAGATAAGCTGTTACAACAATATTTTAAGATGTAAGTATTGTTCAAATAGTTTGTCTGCTGTTTCAATGCATACTTCCAGGTTTTTTTACAAGCATGTTATCAAATGCTGTATAAATAATAAAATATTTATAAATATCACCTTAATTTAAAGTGTTACTATGTTTCCATAACTTTAATGTACATACTACACAGCCTGAACCAGCGTTGAAAGTGCAGAAAGGTACCAGAAGAGAGACATCTCTGCCTTAGATACAAGTCTCTGTATTATCAGCTTCAGAGAGAAAAAATACCACAGCATTCCCCGTACACAGGGTTTGTATTTTCAAGGTTTGAACCATTAACTGTTTAAGGATTGTCATGAGTACAGGAGGAAAAAAAAAAAAAAAAAAGAAAAAAAAGAAAAAAATGGGCACCTAAAATCTGAAGTTCTGAAAAAAATGTCGCACACAAAATGTTTTGGCTGTTTATAGCACTTGGCAATATTACTGAAATAATAAAATCCCAGTGTGGGTTATGGAGTCCATATGGACAAATGTAGTATGAGGGCCTCTATCTGCTACTTCTAATACTGGAAAATGAACAGAATAACTTTATGGACAAATGTGATAAAAGGAGGACAGTCATCAAGCAGATGCTGATCGGGACATTAGCTTATGCATTTGTCTGATTCTCAGCTTAACCACAATGAACATGAAGACGTAAGTGATACTCCAAAAAGGAATGCGACCTCCGGAAGAGAAAGCCAAATTCATTGCTTAAAAACGGTATACAAGAAACTGCAAGAGCATAACAAGGGGGTCTGAAGATATGCTTGCATAAGAGATGTAGTCAAATTTTCCTTGCTCATTCTCAAATTAATTGAGCTACTTACATAAGTGAGGAGACTCAAGGAGCGCACTTCTAGATTCACTTTAGGGTTTCCGTTTCTTTCTGCAAGATCCCCTGTGACCTCGGCTCATTTCTTTTCAGACAGACTGCGACGGGCCTTTGTTCCAGCTTGAGAGAAGGCAGCCACATGGATACTCAAGGGCTAACGAGACCCAGCTAAAGGAATCTGTACAGTTGAAGGAAAAAAGACTGAAGGGCAACCCACAGTGAGACACGCTGTGTAGTTACTCCCTGTGTAAGGGGACAGCCCGGTTCATTAGTTCACAGCTGACCACTTTCAGGGCAAAGCTCTGTCAGTCTCTGAGGAGGCTGTTGTCAGTCAGAGTTTGGGATACACATGCCAGCTTCATTTAGTGGGATCTGCCATCTCCACAGGTCCATATGGTAACCAGCACCATCACACTGCCCTTGTGTAGCCTGCACAACAGCTGCTGAGCTTGGGCAGGATCATTTAAGGGGAGTAAATGCAACCACTGGGCTGCCTTTTCTACTTTCCCAGATGCTCGCTCAGAATATGCAAGCCCAAACTTTTTTCCTACAGTCATAACCACAGGGATGCTTTCTGAGCAACGCTACTTCCAGAACATGCCTTATTTTGGGCTTCATGGCTAAATGCAAGGACAAGTTTAGCTCATAAAGGAGTCATACTAAAAGGCTCGGTACTGACGTTCTCTTTCTTCCTTTCCACATTGGATATGACTGATCATAAACTTATTAAACCACTGAATATTCATCTTTTAACACGTTGGAGTACATAAAGGAACTCTTAGTAATTAGCATTCCAGGATTTGCATTCTGTAAATTTATTTCCTCAAATTCTTTTTTTTTTTTTTTTTTTTGCATGATTTATTAAAACATAAAGCCAAACACTTGGTTCTTAGATCCTGACCCTCTAAACACTCACATATGTGCCCATCTCTTACACAGGCTCTTTGAGAATCTAGTAGTCTCAAATTGTGATTTATCTTGTACTAATAACGTTTCTAGGTTTTTTGGTGCTGACAGAGTGATTTTTCAGAGTTTCCTTCTTGTCAATTTCCAAGTGTTATAGAGACATCTCTTCTATCTGTTTCTTTCTTAATTTTAGAAGTTGTAACAAGACAATTTTGGGGATATTTTTCAGATCTCATTTAATTTCTAACAAAAGTGTAAAGTTGCTTATATGAACATTTATATACAGATATTTATATAAAATTACTCATATTTTAGTTTAAGCTTTGTTACTTTATTACTTTTGTTGAATGACTGCGTTAAAATTTAGTGACCTATCAGGTCCTGTAAAGTTACTGCCACAAACTATTTCTGCCTCACGTAGGTATGATCTTCCTCCACACATTTCTGCAGTCTGGTTGTGTGGCCTCTTCTGTCCTCTGAGCCTCTGGGCTGGGTACAGCCAGTAGGTGGGTTTGCACGGTAGGTAGGAACACAAAACAGGTCAGAGGATCCAAGGCTGGGCTACAACTAGTAAGGATGTTGTGAGAGAAAGCTTAGTAGGAATCCAGATTTGGAGGAGTCTTGTCGAATGGTTCGCTGACACTTGGCAGCAGACGCCCTTCTGGTAGGTCTCCCTTAAAATAAGAAACCTAGTCCCCATCTTTAACCTCACGTTTCTACCATTGTTTGATCAGAGGCTTACTTTCTCCAACATAAAAAAGAATGGCGAGGGATGATATGTACAACTATTCATTTATTAGTTTATACCATTCTTTGTGAAGCTCCAGACTGAGATCCGGCAGCTGTGATGTATTTTTACTACCAGTACCCTCTGGCCATTTGGCAGATGTTTCTAGCCATTCTGATGGAAACTTAGAGGGCTTTTTAATTTGTCCAGTGAACTTCATATGAATAAATTTAACTGGGTGCCTATTTAATGTCTTTCTTTCACGATGACTACATTTAAAAAAAAAAAAAAAGAAAAAGAACAGAATCTTTGTGCATTACACATTTACCTGTTAAATCACTATATATCTACTTCAAAAAAATCAATGAGTAGACTTAACAGACATTGTCATCCAACAACATACGTAACTAATGCTTCATTTTATTCTTTTATGCACAAGAGCCTTGAAAAAGCTTATCTCTGCCTTTCAAGAAAATTGTAAATTTCTGGTGTGCATGCGCACTCTACAATATCTTCTTGTTAAGTAGATAGAGACCTAGGGGCATAACTGGATAGCATGGTATTTTTGCCTAAATGTTGTTAACATGTGACACTTCTATTTGCCCCAAGATAACATGCAAATACGTTTTACAGGTTTTCCTAATGACAATGATGTTTCATCCTGCCCTTCTAATAACAAGCTTAGCCTCCTAGCCTACCCCCTGTGCAGTCCCTCCCATTCCCGTTCTTGGCAAGTCTGACATTCAGTTTGGAGAATCTAATGTCAGCAAGAAATCCATACGTACTCCTGAGAGTAGTAGGCATGCCCCTTTGAATTTATTTTTAGGTTTCAGTAGAATAAAGCGATATTTTCTTCCTTCAGTCATTTTCTTTCATATGCATTTCCCACTTTTCCAATGTTTACAAAGGAGAAAATTATACTTCATCTTACTGAAAATACTTTTGCATTCAAATTGAATGTATGCCGGTATGTACAGTGACATTGGTAAGATTTGTTATATAGCTCTATATCAGAGAAATTTTTGCAACAGAAGAGTCAAAAAGAAGTTTACATTCTGAGCAAGGCAAAGCTTAGACCAGAGATACTGTAAGGATATTTATATTTTCCAAAGCAATCTGTTCTCTGCCTGTTTATAAATAATTATTCAGTTCCTTCAAAGCAAATTTGCTGGTTTGGTGTTGATCTTTTAAACTAAGATAACTTAACCCATAACCTAAGCAAAAATTATTCCACTTAGACTATGTTATATAAGGTTTCAGCACAGATCTTTTAACATTTCTGAGCTAGCACCAGTCCAAGAAAATCATGCTTGGCCTGTGTGGCCATCACTTTGATGAGTTCAACCCAACGTTCAAACATCAGTTGCTCACCTCAACCTTGAAAGCCTACTAAGGATGACACAAACCTACCCCTGTTCTGGAAATCTCAACACAAAATTCCAAGAATGACTGTTTCCCAGACTGGCCTGCCTGCTCGTGTGATTAGAGTCATCTGCCTCCAAATCTAGTCAATGTGCACTGTTGCAAAGTTTGACCTTTGTGCTCTGCTGTGGGGACAGGGGTACCGATCATGAGAGCTGTTGGCCAACACTTCCAGAAGCACCAAATGTTTAAAAAGAACTGAATGCATTTTCAAGTGTACTTGGGATAGAACTTGATCTTCTTAATACACCCTAATTACAGCAAACACAGAATTAATTAAGAACCTGGGTATGTACTCTATCTTCTTTCCAGAACGTGTTGGATAAAGATCACAAAATCTCTATTGATCCTATTTACAATGTTATGCAGATTGTGGGAAAAACTGTTTTGCACAATGGACAAGAAAACTATGGAAAGCGGTTGACTGTGCTATAGTGGTCCTTGTCATACTGTAGGCCTGAAACTTGTCCTATCGGTTGCAAAGCTTCCTTTGAAAGAACATTTCTGCTTGGTCTTTCCCAACCACAAACGTGCAAAACTATCTTCTGAAGGAGATGAAGACATGAGAATCAGAATCTGAACTACTCTGCATATTTCTCTTAAAGCTTACCTGAGTATTCACTGTCCACATAAGGCAAAAGGCTACGTGGTAACACTTTCTTTAGTCTCATCTCTGATTTGCTCCACTCATCTTCTGGGGAAGGTCTCTGCAGTCTTCTGCAGTTCCTGTTCCCATGGCTCCTATTCTCCTTCCTCATCTCCAATGAAGAGGAGTTTTCAGGCCTTAAAAAGAAGCAATACACTGACAATTACCGTGTTCTACATTAGAAACAAGAGCTTTAAAATGTATTTTCTCCCACATATATTATTTTTAAAGCACAACAGGATTTTTAGACGCTCTCATTATTTGTTTATTTTTAGCACATATCAAACCACAGCAGTTTTCCCTCCGGGCTATATTTGACAAAGTTACAGAGACTTTCCAGGCCACCTCAAAGCAGAGATTAATCCAAACAATTTAAACCTCTCACTGTTCCACAGGAGGATGGCATTCGATTGGATTATTTAGGGAGGACAAAATGTTTTTGTTGATGAGAGAGATGAAATCCTCAGAGAGGGAAATCAATCTTATGTAGAAGCCCTGGAGCATTGATCTTGGTGTACATTGACAATTTCTGGTTGTTTAGCTATTTGGAATGACCGCACAAAATGAGCAAGTTGTTACAGTTTTAAGGTTTTGGTATTTATTGGCAACCTCAGTGCTCATATGATTAATCACACATTCAGAGTCTGAGCTCAGTGGAAATTGACTGCAACGCAGCAGAAACAAAGTTTTCAGTTATCATTGTGTAATAAATTGAAGCTATATCCCTAAGCAGATTTGTCTTTAAGTTTCCAATTTCCCCTGTTAAGTGTTGTTTACACAGTAGTTAGCAAAAATACAAGTAATTACACACAGAATTCATTCTAAGCAATTCCGTATATAGTTTTTTCTTCTTCTCTATTGGTTTTCTATCTTCATTATCCAATATTTTGTTATACCTAAGCAGAAACCACTTTCAAGAAAAATCAAAAAATAGCAGGGCATGGAACAAACACTTCCTTACTGAGGAAAGCATTTCTTGGATATCATGCTCAAAGATAAGGCCTTCTGAACAAACTAATCCAAATAAAAACATCCTTTACTAAAGCACTTCTCCCTTTGTACTTGGGGTCTCTGATGCTTACCAGTAAGAAGCAGAACAGAAGGACCAACGTTTTGGTTTATATGTTACATTTCATTTCATGAAATAATATTTATTCAGAAAGGAACATTCTTTCAAACACTGCTAGATTTTTGCATACACGTTTCATATCGTAAGAATATCTGTTTCTTCTACCAAAAACCAGATGCAAAAATAAAATCATAACTATAATTGGAAATTGGAGAGCAATTTGGGGAATATGAACACAGAGAGAATAGGTTTAAAATGAGGAGTGCCATGTAGGGAAAAGTACAGAGTCTATGAAGACAGGAGCTGCTCTAGCTTTGGTGTACTGGTAGAGACTTGTGCTGGCAAAGACTGATAATGCTTTGTAGCCTTTCACACTTGCCACTGGGAACTCACTGTAACCTCGAACCAAGCAGTTGCTAGGATGTACTTGCTAAAAATAAGAGCAAAACTGTGGAACAGAAAGGGGAAACCCTGTAAGGCTGGCCTTGTGCTTCCCTGGAGAGGCTTACATACTCATAATGTACAGAAACCATAACCAGATCAGGCGGGACCTAATTACAGAGCTCAGAGATGTTAATGACACACAGAAATTTACATGCAGCTGAAAATATGAATATCTCTAAGCCAGCAGCCATATCTCCACAGGGCTGGCTTCAGAACCAATGTTTTATCATCTGAGAGCTTTCTCCGTAAGGTGGAGCCTTTCAAATAGTCAAAACCATTTACTTTTTAAATGAACAACACTCACCATAAACCTCTGCAAAATTTTATTGACCGAAATCTGTTTTTTTCTATCTGTAATTCCTTCTCTTACGTCTTTTCTGAATAGGGCTTGCCACAATAATTCTTCACATTTATCTTTCCATCTTTCTATCTCAAAATTCTATATCTGATTTGGACACAGCAATCTCCAGAGCAATGAATACCCCTTTAATTTACTGAGACCTTTTAAGCACAGAATTACTAAATTATTTTTCTTGGGGTTCATATTAGGTACAAGGATTTTTTTCATGCTTATATTTCTTATTTTACTAATTTGTGTAACACTGTGGCTGCATAGTTGACTTACTTCTATGTTCCTTGTTTTGTTTTAGCTTCAGGGGAACATCCCCTATATCTTTACCTGTAGTGGAGATAAGGAGTTGTCACAGCTGCTGTCCATGCAGTCCTCAAACCAGAGAGTACTGTAATAAATCCTATTTTATTTTATGGACAAATAAATGCTGAGGTAAAATATTCGAGGATCGTTGCTTGAATACTTGCCATAGCAGCGCTACTGTAATAACCACTATGACATTAATTTACTGCAATGTGCCGTAGGAAGAAGGAAGAAGGAGGGAGAAGGGCATTAAAAGAGAAAAATTACTAACCTTCGGATTTATTGGGATTGGCCTTCCTCATTTTCAGCCATCATTAGTTGATTAGGTGCTGATGACAGTATGGACAAGCGTGCTAGAATAGTTGGCTAAGAAAAGCCCTAAAGGTACTCTGTTAATTGAGATGATGTTCATATTGTACTTACTGAACATAACTGCAGACAGTGAAATAAGAGCTTAGTGTTGTGTAACAGACCACATGAACACTCACTCATTATCGGTCTGTAAAGTGGGGAAAACACTGCATATAGGCTACTATTACTACAGAAAAGGAGATAATATTAAAAACTGGAGGAGACTACAGTGAGAAACTGTATTTTATACAGCCTTCTGGGAGGTGTTGAGAAACATGTCTAATGTTGTTCCATAGTTCCATTAGGGAGACATTACTGTATCAAAGGAACTGAAAATTGACTTATGTCTTCATCTTATAAGAGGTACGCACCCGAACACAACAAAACAGCCAGATTTGCTTACCCACTAGAAGCTTAAATGTTACTGGTACTCTTTTGGTGCTTATATTCCACACACTTTAAAATTTTAAGAGAAAATGGCAATGAAATGCTACTATACCTCTTTTAAACTCATTTATGAAAAGTTAGTCTTATACATGAAGAGAGAAACTCACATAACTCTGCACAGAACCCACAATGCAATAGATACTGGGAACCAACTGTAACATTTTAGTACCAGTGGTAATGCTGTTACCAATAACTCCATAATAAATAATTCAATATGGACATTAGCCTGCTTCTTGCTGTGGCTGGGGTGAATTTCAAACTCGGTGCCAATACAGTCACGTGAAAAACCTCTAAAAGCTTCAGAATGGAATGGAGAGCAATTTAAAGGATCCTTTGAACTTTTAGGCAAATCCACAACTTTCCTATGAATATATTATCCACAGAGCAAAATTATCCCTGTTTCAGAAGCTTTGTGCTCTTAAAGTTCACACTTCAAGCAACTTTTTATGAAAAGTGAGAAAATAAAATCCAACCATTAGCATGTTCATATTGAACACATCCAATTACAGGTAACAAGACCTCAGCAACATCAGAAACAACTCAGAACGATGAAAACCTCACATGGTATTGCTGAGTCATACAGAGACATTACTCCTACTCATGAAAGTTTAGTATCAACTCTGTTAAAGATAAATATCAATATTTACTAACCTATTACAGTAGGCTTCTGGGGTCTAGTTGGTAAACACTCAGCACGTGAGATGGCAAATGGCAAAACAGTTCTGCCAAACAGAAACGCCTTTCCTTTGGTCATTCGTAAGCCAGAAATTTCATCTCACTATAACGAGATGTGTTAACAATCCACACAATACTCAGAATTTTAGTTTAGACTCTGCCTATCAGGAACAGNAAAAAAAAAAAGAAAGAAGATTTTTTGACTTAGCTGGTGCTAAAAACTACTATAGTGCAGTATTACACAGTCAAACCAATAATTACCCAGATAACTGATCATCCATGCTCGCAGCTACTGCTGTTGTAACTGATCTCTAGGCCAGTTTTCTTATGGGATGGTATTAGCATTCAAGAGCTTCTTCTGCCAGCAGATTCTTCTTACAATAAATGCAGTTCTATCTTTAATGTCCAGTGAGATAACAAATGGCGTTGCCTTCTTTCAGACAACATCTGTTGTGACTTTGGCATTCAGCTCAGTGGAAGGGGAGTAGCGATTGATCACATTATTGGATATCTAGACACAATGTGGCAGCCTTTTTAGTAAAAGGCTTTGAAATTCAAGCAAATATTCCGAGGTAGCCACAAGAAAAATGAAGAATATTTGAAGAGTCAAGATAAGGAATCATGACATCCAAAAGAAACAAGAGATTCAGGATCAGAGACACCTAATACTCTCAAAAGTGTTAACACAAAATTATTCCCTTTAAAATACTCCTCCAAGTAAGCTCTAACAGGATCAGGCTTTTACAGTTCACATTGTCTGTCTGTTTCTAAAATCATTGTGATTGTGGATTCATGTATTACTGTCACGGCAGTGACAGAGAACAGATCTGTTTAAAGTGTGCTTTACCAAGACCTGTCAACATTTGAACTAGAAGAGTGATAGATGTGACAGGTTTGGGAGATACTGTTTCCTGGCACTACCTGGGAGGGCTGACAAAAGAAATAGAAATCCACCAGGCCCAAGCACTGAAGTTTTCACCATGTCTTGTAGCTGGCCAGGCACAGTGCTGTGGCATAACTAAGGACAGGAAAATAACTAAAGTAAATATTTCATGTGTAAATCAATCACGATGGAGACCAGTTGTAAGCTGCAGAGTTGGAAAATACAGAATGAGGCAGAGCGAGAGCTCTACAAGAAGATAGTAGCATCTATGACAATGGCATGAGGTTGGTGGAGACAAGATGAGGAGTATGACATCTGTACAAATTTGCTCTTTGTTACCAACGTACCACTGTGAAACAAGGATGGATAGGGTGGTAACAGGAAATTCTGCACAAATAATGATATCTTAACTTTGTAGAATTTAAAATATACAGCACTATTTGTAAAAAAAATCATGTTAAAATATTTTTCTCCCACCTCAGTACCATAACACTTCAACTCTTCCTCCTCCCACACACTGTTGCGGAGTCTTCTCCTCTCCATACCAGTAGATGCAGGGAAGTGTGGCGTCAGGCTTGCAGTTTCTCACTGATAGCAGATGGAGCTTCCAGTCTAAACAGTTCTTCCGTTACAGCACGATGCTGTATATACTGATCAACCAGGACAAGCATCAGCCAGCATCACAGGAAGAGAATGGGATTCATTTTTCAGAACAGTGGGTGAGAACCGATATTTTTCTGTCCACCCCTTTAAAGGCTTCTGCATTTAAAGCAAAGAACAAATGGGAAGTGTTTACATGGGACATGAGAACGGACAATATCTTTGTAGTTAATTATATGCACTCAAATTTATTTATTGTTTTGGTTTTTAATCTATATTATAGATGTAACACCAGCCTGGTTTCACAAATGACCAGGTGCCTTGGGAGTGATGAAATTTAAGCTGAATTTCTTGTAACACAATTTAAGACATGCTAGAGCCATTGGAGGTGGTATTGAGGCCATCCCTCAGGGATCTAGCACCTATGAAGCAGTTCAGCTACACAGTAGTGTTTTATCTTCCTTCATCAAGTTTCTATGAGATAAGATTAAAACATAGGTACCTTTATGGTAAAACCACCTTTGCATCAAGAAATCTGACGAAGACCACAAGTCAGCATATGATGTTGCTAAACTCAGCTGAAATCCTCATTCATTTCACTTTCTTAGCACTTTCCCACCAGTTAATATCGGAGAGTAAAATGGTGTCTGAGCTGCGTGTCTCCAAGCTAATAAGAGAAAGGGTTAAGGACTAAGAAATAAGACATCTATTCTTTTATTCTATTCATTAGGCTGAGTCTCACGTGTAAGTTAGTTAAAATATTCAGTGTTTAATTTTGCTCTATATAAGTCTGTCTACAGTTCTTAGAGAAGTCTCAGTCACTAGTAAAACAACACATGAGGGATTCATATGCATCCTCATCAAAACAAGCAGAAGTGTATCGGGGATTATGCCACTTTTTCCCCATGCTATACCCAATGTCAAGGGAAAGGTGAGATTTCTCTCCCCTCAGAATGACCACAGCCTTTCAATATTTTAAAGATCTTGTTACATGGTATTCTCATCCAGGATGACCACCACCTTCCTAATGCTCCTGAGAAATGGAAACCACGCTGCTCCATCCCAATGTCCTGTCCTATTATTCTTCTTAGAGGACATGACACCGTGTTAGTCACTATGAATACAGCCTCATTCAGGACTGTTTAGGGACAGTTGAAGAGAAAGTCCAGTGTAAAAGAGGAGGCTGAAATAGGGATTTACGGGTAGCTTGGACAAAAATTGTAGCAGGAAGGAATCAGCAAAAGGATGATTGGTATGGACTAGGCAGATATAATACAGTCAGATATCAGACTACAGGGGAGAAACTAGTGAAATGCTAGAAAATCAAAGTTGTAAGAAAAATACACCATTATATTTCTAAAACTCTATTTTGCTGAGTTGTAGAATCTTCAAAGCAAAACAAGCTGTGTCTCCATTAGTATTGTACAAATACTATCCCAGTAAATACATTTAATTCTGCAACAGATTGGCATTTTTAGTTTAACTTTTTAGCAAGCAGGATATGCAGATCATGAACTTGGAAAAGGAACATGAAATGGATTTTTATTTCTTTTAATGATGGCTCTGTGTAAGTAGTCATGACTGGAGAAGATTGAATATTTCTTTGAGTAACACATGTTAATTCAGCTCTTTGTTTTCTGGTTTGGTTTTTTTTATTATTATTATTTTCATAGGTAGTTTATGAACAGATCCTAAACTGTCATATATTCCCAATTTCTAAGCATTTGTGGTTTCATTTAGAAGATCAATGTTTTGCATTTTGTAGTTTCACATATTGTTCATTAGAGGAGTTCTCTATTTAGGTAGCTACAGTGAGTCACCTATGGCTGTGGCTTCATACCAATGGTTTAGTTCTTTGGTTCTTTCCATTCCAGGCTGCTCATTCCCCCTCCAAAGCCACTTACACTGGCACAGCTACACAGCCAGCAATACCAGGGAGCCGATTTGCCTGAAGAAAGGGTGTAGTGTAAAAAAGGAGACTGGGGAAAAATTATAGAAAAAAGGAAACGATGAAGGGAGGACTGGTAGAGCAAGCTGGGGTAAGGAAAAAGAGGCATTTCAGCTGTGTGGGTGTTCTGCTGTAACCTGCCAAGTGGCTGCCCAAGAACCAACGCTGGCAAATACCAATGGGAATCAAAGGGGCAGGGGCAAAACGGGCCAAGATGGGTCTGCCTGGATGGTTCCTGCTACCAAAGAATTGTGCCACTGCCTAAGGTTTATAAAGTTTGTTTTCTGCTTTCTAGTTGCTCACTTATTAGCTTTTAACACCTCAGAGCCACAACTAGCTAATAGAAACTCACGTGTATGTGCTTTCTTGGACAAACACTACGTCATGCTAAAATTTGAGAAATTGCTGATACTTCCAAATGTTGTTTTTTTTTTTATCAGACAGAGATTAATCAACTATATGATGACATTAATCATCACTGTATGAATTAAACTTGGAGACTGTTTATAAAAGTAGCCATAAAAATAGAGCTAGTTTTTGTGTTATCTTTACAATTTGCAAATTAATGTACAGATTCAACATTTATTATAAAAATAGGTTTCTTTGACACCTAAATGTTATGGAGAAAGCTCTACTGTGGCTATAGCTTTTCTACATATTTACTGAACAAAAAGGACAAATTTAACTATTTCAGTAACATATCTGCAACAGATAAAATCTATTACAGGATGCCGAACAAATAAAGTGAAGAAAGGTATGATACTATTCCTGAAGAGATAGTTCTACACTATTTTTGAGACAAAATATGACTGTATAGAAAAAGATTGTCCTTATAAAGGTTAATTATCCTGAGCATTCTCAGAACCGGTTTCTTTGCACAGCTGTGGGATAGAGGAAAGGGAATTAGGCACTGAACAAAAACTAAAAAATCCCAAAACCACACAAGTGTAGGAAGTGGATGTCTGAGTAAATTCAGAAACCTTTAAATATTTAGGAATGAGTGTTTGCTTTATAGAAATAGCAAAATAGGTATGGCCTGTGCAACTTTCCTACACTCCTCTCCAGCCTACAATACACAAATTTAGCTTCTAACTGCAACATTATGCAAGTGACTGATGTAGTGCATACAGACTGTTTTAAGAATTTTTTTCATTTCTCAGTCAGCTTCATAATGGAAAGTCATTTTTTTAAGACCTGACATTGTTTACAATATGTAAATTCACATTGCCTTTTGTCTTTTCACTGCCGAATGTTTCACTTAGCAACTTTTCTCTTAAAACCTAAGTTCCCTTGGTGAGTAAAGGTTACGAGGGATGCTTTCCGGTCCTCTGAACCACCCTCGAATGATTTAGGTCTGGCTCTTTAGATGCCCCAGATCATTCCAGTGATTTTTCATGTACTCTGTACCACCAGCTGGAGGATTCTGCATAAACATAATGGAATTAAGATAATAATTTTCCTTTAGCACACACCCACACTGCATCACTCAGCTCAGGGATACCCGTTATCTTGGCTTAAGTTAGTACTATGCAGCAGCCAATGTGCAGACCCAACATTTTAGAGAGGTAGCGTAAGTATTTTGGTACTGTAGTTCATAGAGTAAAAATATAATCTGAGGCTCACAAGAAAGTAGGTAGAAAGCCTAGAACAGACATGCTTTTACCAGCTGGGAGCTCTTTGACAGAGGAATTCTCAAAGAAATTCGTTAAGGACCAGTTACACAGCTACCGTTAGTTTTCTATTACTTGTGTGGTGAATCTGTTTAGAGGATCAACTTCTGTTTAATACTATTTTTGTTTAGAAATTCTTAAAGCAAATTTCTAAATTCCGCAAGCACCTGTTTGGTAGCAAGATGGAAAATACTTGGGGCCACCCAAAGCTGTTATATATTTTCTATAGAAGTAAATCAATATAAATACCTAGTAGACTAGACACCAAAAGACAGTAACTCAAGAATATGCAGCAAGGTTTGTACAACCAATAGAACCCAGCTTCAGTATATCCCTAGTCATATTGCAAGAGGAAATCCTGTTGTTTGTAGGGGCAGGGATTAGAAGAGAAATAGAACGAACAAGGGTTCCCATTACAAATCACATCTCCCTCCGTGCTCTGGAGACAAGTAAGAAGCACTTCTATTCGCTTTATAGCTTGTGTAACATATGGCCACAAGGTGTTCTGCAGAAGCCAATGTGAAATCAGGATAGAGTTCAGTTCTAGCACCTCTCTGGGATACCTTAGCAGTCTTCCCTCCCTCTGTCAAACATCCTGTGGTGACTGTCACTTGGACAATCCTAAAGGGTAGAGGAGGAGGTGTGGCACAGACTATTTTTGACACACTGTCAAATATTCATTTAGATGGGCCATGATCAACATTCTGCTACATCTCGGAAGTCTTAGGAGCTGAAGCGGTAGTGGGGGCTGCACGAGTGCAGATGTGCCTTAGGGCATGACTAGGTATTCAGGTGCAGACAGCTGCGTTCCAGCTGTGCTTGCGTGTGGAGCCACACAGCTGGAGACTTGAAAGCTGTGTAGCCACACTAGCATAAGACTGAAGTAGAGATGGCATGAGCATGGCAGATCTGCCCATGGGCACGTGGCTAATCCAGCTGGCTGAATATGCTTATATGCTTGAAAACAGCCAAATGGCTAAGTGCCTCACTGAATCATGGCTCAAATTTGGGCTCTTTTATCTTTAAAAAAACCTCTTATTTTAGAACACTTGCTCTAGGAAACCAATGGCACCCAGGCACAATGTAATAAGCACCTATGACAGGAATAATTAAAATGTTACAAAAAATCTAGAATGAAGGAGAAAAAAAAGCGCCAAAATGATTATAATCTTCGGGAAATACACATTTGCCAAGTAAATAATAGGGGTTTCTGAAAGTCTCAAATAATTAAGGCAAACCTAAACCCTCTGGTGTTCATTCTCAGGAGAGACATTTGAGACAGATACACCCAAGAGAATGCAGCTGATGAAAAGGAAAATATTCCAATCTCCTGGCTAAACAATGTGCTTTGTGTAGATTTTTATTAAGTATTTTAAAAAGAAAATTAAAATAAATTGATAATTGTTGTATGATGTTCAGATACCAAGGTGGTGAGAATGTTTTAAACATAACAAACCCCAGAAAATTCAAAGTTCATGTTGATGGTCCACACTTAACATACCTATTCTCTTTATCACTATTAATAGCAATGTCTAACACCTACACTGCAGCTCTGGAAATATTTTCAGAAGTAACATCATGAACCTGAACTCAAAAGGAATGTTCATATAGGCTAGATCTTTAAAGACTTTAAAGATGAAGGGCTATATAGTGCTGTACTTTTTTCTAAATATAAAAAAAAAAAATCAAGTCAGAGAAGGCTTTCTGATTTATTTTTCTTAGCCTCTTTTACTCTCTTCCTTCTTTTTTTAATATTTTCTAACAAGAATTGAACTCCTCTTTCACAGCATTACATTTATGCATGATCTCAAGACACAAAACTACTATGAAGTCCAGCCACCTCCTAAGTGAAGGGTGAGAAGATAGGACTATAGTTCAGACTAGAAAGAGAAGCATATTTTATTTCATGGAAGCTACATGAGAATGCTACAACCTTATCACGTTTTTAACCAGCAGCTTGAACTAAGGTAGTGTCAACACTAATGGCAATAAACCTTCCCTTGCAGAATTTTCTCAGGTACTTGCTCCACTGTCCATATGACAAACTAACTAAAACTTGCATTCTTAATCACTTACCAGCTGCATTAAACCAGACTATAGCTAGAAAGCAACCATTTTCCATGAACTTAAAGGTCTTCTCCAACCCTAAATTATTCTACAATAAACTTGGATCCAACTGAGGCACTTTTTCCTTCTGAAAAGGCTGTGGGAGAAAACTCTTCCCTTACACCCTCAATAACCAGGCACAGGTCACTGGGCTGAAAGGAGGCCTGGCCTGGGGCAGCTGCTGAGTGCCTGCCTTTCAGTTCATCCTCAACCCACAGCTGGTCTCTGCAGCCACTCTCTCTTAAACTGTGGCCTGCACTACTCAAACAAAGCCTAGAAGCTGGATCTTCAGATCTGCGATGCAATTTAAAAGTACTGCTTACAACTTCATCATTTGCTACACTGCATTAGTTCACATCTTGCCGCCCACCTTGAAATTTGCTCACCCAGTGGCTGGACAGCCTTGGTACCAGGCTGTGAGAGAGCTGGCAGAGCCATGAAGCTTTGGCTCCATCCCCTTCACTTCTGCTACACAGCAGACTGCCCTGGAAAATGCCTTTTGGGAGCCCAGGAGCTCCACATTTCCAGAGGCCACCTGAGAGCTCCCACTCCCAACTACAAATAACATGCAGACAACACATAACATTATATTAAAAAACAACCCTAATAAATTACAGCTACTTTTTTATTTCCTGAAAACCAGCACACAACTGCATTTTGAAATAACAAAGTCTTCCATGAAACAAAACATCCGCCCAAATTTAACTTCAAATACAAACACTTTTCCCACAGAAGTGAGTGGGGAATTTTGTCACTGGTTTCTTTAACAATAAGATCAGGCTGCCTGCCTGGATCTTCCAAGTCCCAGAACCCTACATTATGTCATTATTATTATTTGTCAGAAGCTTGAGAAATGTGCTAGGCACCTCCCCATACAGATAAAAGGACACAATCTTGAAAAAACACAGAAGGCTTATCCTGTTTCCACACCACTGTTTAGATGGTTCAGGAACTAAGCAGGTGTCTCGTATCAAGATCATGCGTGAACTCAAACTAAATGTCAAATCCTGTCCTTACATTTCTATTATGATGTAGACCTTTAGGCAGTTCCATTTCTCTTGCAGTAGGAGAACAAGGCTTTGCTTATATATTTATACGTGCAAATAAGGTGTTGCAGGTTGTGATAGGTTATCTCTATTTTTAAGGGACTTTTCTTAAACTGTTTGCCAGGAGGCTGTAGGTACACCATGGCACGGTAACTATATTCTCCTCATTAAAGACAGAGTAAACAGGTATGTAAAACATGTGTAAATGTTGGTGCTAGTACTTCCCTAACACTACAACAAAATGCAGGCTTTTTTTCTAAAATTTTCTAGCATCATTTTCAGTCTGCCATGAATATGTGTATAAACTATATATACAAAAAAATGTAATACATTACATATAGAGCAGCTAAACAATCTGTACAAAGCACTGACACATCCTGAAAAAAAGCCTGGTTTGTATCTGACAAATACTGAATATAAGCTTGAAAATTGCAGAAGTATTTTAAATAGAGACACAATAAATTACTACAGAAATAGTAACCACGTATGAAAGTACTTTTAGCATGAAAGCTTAAGATGTTCCCAGAACATTAAACTTTCCAGTATCTGTGAGATAAATATAATCTTCATATTAGAAAATAATAAAGAAACGTTTTATTTTTCTTGAAGAACCTTATGATGAAGTCCTGGTCTCAGCAGTGGAGTGTAAACTATCTGCTACTAGTACAAAGTATAAAGATTGGGTTTTGGTGCTCCTGTAAAAGCCAGAGAACACCCTTATCAAGTCTCAGCCCTACATCAGGCCTACTCGCTCTCTCTTCCAAATGCAAAAAATAATGTTGGGTTGGATGACAGACAGTGCAAAACCAACTATTTCAGAATGCTACAAGGGCTGACTAATGTTCTTGAACTACACTGCTCCCAGATTGCTATTCACCCCATCCATAAGTTGTTCACCATGATGATGATTTATTCTGATAAAACCTGATCCCTGCTAAAAATGTCCTCAGTTTGGGAGATGTGAGTCATTATCATTCTGTTTACCCACTTTATCAATAGTTCAAGTTCTTTTAAATCCATTTTTACTTTGCTTCTCTATTTCACTCTGCGCTGTGCTGGGAATCAGTTCAACTATAAGCTTAACAACCAAAAAATTCTGATTGGGTATGCAAAAATATCTAAAGATAAACCACAAAACTTTTCAGAGTGATCATTACAAATCCTCTCCTTTCTCTTTCTTTTAAATAGTGCTAGTCTAACATATGGTCCTTTCCAAACAATGCATGAAAAAGAAAGTTCAGAAAACACAAAGCTTTTAATTCTTGAAGTGTATTTGCATACACAGTGTATCTTCAAGGAAAAATAACTTGACAGTTTCCACGGTTGATACAGTAGAAACTTTATCACATTTTTCCTAAACATCTAACAACATTGCCAAACACTTTAGAATTTCACTGTATTTAATGTTTTTGAAATATAGGCAAAAGTTTAAAGTGCCTGGGATATGTGATTCCCTTGTGTTGTGATACTGCATATATTTCCCCTTCATTTAGTGATTTTTCACTCGGGAAAAAAAAGAAAATATATTATGTGAATTCTGACTTCTGCAAGATACTTGTTCCTTACTTCAGACTGCAAGTAATTGAAAATAAGGTATATATTTCCCAGAGGAACTTAGTATCATTGTTTTTTAAGTACCTCTTTCTGGAATCTCAAACACTACTTCAGGTTTCATTTTCCAATGAAAACAGTGGTTTTGCGATCAGCAAGATTGTATTGAGAACTCCAGAGCTCTGATACGGGGCTTTTTGTCTCATATTTATCAGGAAAGGAAAACCCAACAGCTAAACCTTTCATTTCTGTACAAAGAGTTGTTGTCCTCAGGAAGACGTAACGTCTTTTGCAGGTAACACTGATTATATTTATACAATCTCAGATACATGGTGTAAGATTTAAAAAAGCAGATTTTTCTTGTCTAACTTTCAAATAGCATATTTGACTATTAACACTATCATTCCTCATCTAAGATAATGAAATGGAGTTACATCCTTTTGGTTAAATCCCACTTTATAATAAATACATCAGAAATCAACATCTTGTCTTCACATTTGCATTGTAAGCACTACTAAGGAAAGACCATTTCCTTTTTCTCACCTATCATTTTGAACAAATAGATTGGAAAATATTTACATTAATACTACGAATTACGTTCTCTTGTAGTATTAGATATAAAGACTTTTTAATCTACATTGACCTGCTACATCCCTTTAAAATTGTGATACAAAACAATGCAAGAGCTAGGATTAATGGGAATCAGTTTCTGTTAAAAAACAAAAACCGATGTACAAGTTTATCTAAAAAAAATAATGAAAATATAGCTACTCTAACAAAATTGTTTCATGCAATATATTTGGCAAAGTATTAATTCCTTTCTAAGTTACACTTGAACTTTTTTTTTTTACATCTTGAGGAAAAAGCAGTTTGCTAAATCCTACTTGTTCTTAGCAATCCTCTGATTTTAGGTCAGTATTCTTACTGGAGTTCTGCATGCTACAGAGGCAGCTCAAGAAACTCTATGGGCCAAATTTGGACTAAAAAGAACAGGTACGACCCTGCTAAAGTTAAATGAGCTATCCTCCTTATATCAATGATAAACTTGGATTTTTATGGTACATTAAAAAAGAGAAAGAGAAAATGCTAACAAAGGTTTAACTTGGTCATGCTTCGTATATGCTTTATCTTAAAACATCTCCTTTTGGGTTTTAATTGTAGTGGTGTTCTGTAAGGAAATACGACCTTATAGGGCATTTTCAGGAATAGAACAGTCTATATATTAAAAGGCAGCAAATGATTCATAACTGCTTAGCGGTCAGGCCTGTGGGGCCATGCTTCCCATGTGAAATTTTTTTCTGCATTGCAAACTCTTACATTAAATTGTGATAAATGAAGAGCGGAGGCTATTCATACAAATCAATGACTTTAGTGTATGTGTCATTAGCCTGAGAGATGCAGGCAGCGGTCACTACTATAAATCATGTGATGATCTGCTGTCTGCGACTCGATGCAAGCAAGCAGATGCATTAGGAAGGTTAAAGAATGAAATTAATCTGTGCATTTCCCTTTCTTTCTTTTTTTTTTTTCCCCCCTTAGTCACCTGGTCATACGGAAAGAATTAAAATCACATGATCCAAAGTTAAACTAGCTACAGAACAGTAAATTGGCTAAGTTAGATGTCACCTTTCAACTTAAAGTTAATTAAATATTAATGGGATTAATTTATTCATCATCACATGAAAAGTAAAATATATAGAATAGGTAATATCCACCAGTGCTCCTCACTCAGGAGTTGATATTATTAATTGCTTTTAATGCAGACTGTGGCATAAGACCACGTGTTAGAGATCAAGCACACCGCAAAATGTGCTCTGATACTTTTAAGTGCAGCATATTTCTTTCTTCGCATTTTATAAATCCAGTGTTTAGTAACCCATAGCCATGCTCTTCATCCCAGTACCTCGGAGTGGGTTATGAATATGAGTCCAGGATGAATGTATTACTGATGATAGAGTACATTTCCAGATATCTGTGACTGGGAGTGTTAATGGTGAGACAGTGTGCAAAAGGGGTCAGAGACAGTAAAAAGAGATATGGACAATATAATTTTAAAACAGGAATTAATGAATTTGGGAAGGCCATATTTGATATAAATGTTAGGCCAAAGCCTTCAGTCTTTACTCAATACTTACTCAGGCAAAACACTCGCTGACTTCAGTGACAGATTTCCTGGGATGAGGACTAAATATGCCCCAAGAGTCAGATTGTCCCTTACTTGTACAGAAGAGGAAACTGGGAAGATGATGCAAGGATCCTACTCTTTACTGCATCTGTGTAGATCCTGCAGGACATCACACACGTCCCCCGCTCCCTGCTTCCCCTTTGCAGTCTAACATCACTTATCAAGGAATGAGCCAAAGCATTACAGAATAGGAGGCCAGGAGCAGGAGTCATGCCCAGGAGCAGCAAGTCTCGACCTGCTCATATACAGGTCAGCAGTGTTCCCAAAGTCAAACACTACATTGGTAAGGACTCCAGGATTTGGCCTCTTGTAACTAGTACAAGCCTGTAATAAGGAATCTTTCTGAAAAGGGTTTTAAAGACTCTGCTTTGAGCTAGCAGTTGACTGTGGGCCCAATCAAGTATGAAAGCAAATTAATGACAGAAGTGGCTGCATTTCAAAGGTGCTTGAAACAGTCCATGTGCATAAAATAGTGCAGAACACCTTTACGCTTATGAAGGGCACTATAAATCAATAAAGTATAAGTTAGGTTGGACAGTGATAAGATAAGTATTGCATGTGCTTAATTCACTTAGTTATCCTTCCGAAAAAGATAATACACTCAATGTAGACATATTTCAATTGAATTGATAGTAGATCAGGACTGAGCAAGCCTAGAGACTGAATTACTTTTATCCATCCCATCAAGTATAAGGATGAAGTTGCAGGCAAAATCAATGTCAGAAAGGTCTTCCTGTCTCTTACAATAGCCTACCTACTATCACTTGTAGTGAAATATACTAAAATTAATAGTAATTCTTAAAAAAAAAGAAATCTATTCTGATACGGTGCAAACTTTTAGCAGGTTAAGAAATAATGATGTTAATTTTAGATTTTTAAATTCCTCAAAGATAGAAAAAACCACAAAATCTGCTCTATATAATTGCTAAGAGACCTCAAAAATTATTATTAACTAGAGTTGCCTAATAAAGGTGGGGAAGAATTGCAGTCAGTTGATTTAAAGTTACAGTCAGCTGATTACCCCACTAAAAGCAATTTCTTGTGTATTGTTGCACTGTCACTTAATTGTCACATTGGCTTTATATGTTTGGGGTTTTTTAGGTAGCATTAAGTTTAGGAAACATATCACACACATTTAAGCCAATTTTCCCCACCATCACTTGGTTTTCCAGTTGATGCCACCTAGTCACCAGGATTTTGATTACATTATGTCTACCACAGTAATAGAAACATAGTGTAAATTCCATGCAGATTTTGGGTTGCTGCTAGAAGCTAAACTGTAACACATAGTTTAAGATACCCAAATTATCCCAGATCTTGCTCATAATTTATCTACATTGCTCTGCAGCCTGTGATGTAGATAAACCTCACCAAAGGATGATCAGACCCAGCTTAGACAGAGGACTAAGGACGAAAAGGAAGCACCAATGTCAGACACATCAATGTGGAAAACTTCAGCCTCCAACTACACAACTGGTTTACTTTCAAGTACAAGTAGCTTTCAGCACAAATTATGCAAAACCAGAAACAAGCACTTAACTTTAAGGACAGGATCAAACATATGTGACCAAGTGCTTTACTTAAAGTTAAGCATATAATTAAACTAAAGATCCCAGTTGGCCAAACTAAGGCCTTCACTTCCAACAGCAGTTGCAAGCGGCTGTTCTAGGTTGTACCCTTGCTAAAGACCCATCCAGCTCCTGCCAAAATCAAAGACAAGATTATTTGCACTACTTACGTAGATAAATTTCTTTCTTTCCCAATGTAAATTCAGTGATTTTCGGAATTCACATCAGATTTGCTGTTTAATTTCCTAGGAAGTTCTATTTCTGTTGTTGCTCCAGATTCCTGTCTATTTTCTATCCATTCATGAAGGAAGAATGCATCGTATTTCAAATAGAAATGAAGGGAACTATAATGCAAAAATAAGAGATAGCTGCCCATTTAAAAAATTCAAGTGAGTTTTCCAAAATTTTTACTATAAATGCCTTTTAGGAAACAGAAGGGAGTTCTGCAAAACTTTGGTAGTAACCTGCAAAAATCCCTCTCCATAACCATCTGAATATGAAATAAAAAATGAAAAATATTGTGTGGATGAAATAGCTCCTTCCTTTTGGAGCAAATCCATGCTTCCTTTTTAGTGACTAATTCCTGATTTTTATATCACACGTCACTTTTGAGTAAATGCCAAAGAAGCAGCAAAAGCTCTTTACAGTCAGTTGATAATTTTATACTGTAGGTTTAAATTGTGGGTCAACAGGAAACCTGGTTTTAATTTTCAAGCGTTACATTAAGAAAATAAAAGATTGCTTACAAAATCAGCTACTTTAATGGGATGCTTGATCCCACACCCAGTTTATTTGCCTGTTTTAGGGACAGCTGGGGGATGTACTTTGCTTCGTGTGGCTGAGTCAGGCTCCTTTCAGAACCCTATGGTGGCCATAGCATGAATCACCTGCTACCTTGGTATTGCCTCATCACAACTACCTCTTTCCATGTCCTCCCTCACGCTGGTCTCCATCGTGCTAGATACTGATTGCTCTCATTTCCAATTAGCTTTAAAGTGAAGGCACACAGGAGCTTACAGAATGAGCTCAGCTCCCTACACAGGTGGCCAGGAGGTTTGTGTTCATAGAGCCTCACTTGGTCCTCTCATGAGAATAAGGATTTATGAGGGTAGGGGTCGGAGCCAAACCCATAAACAAGCAATTATGTCTCCCTTAAGTTACAAGGACCCTTTTTAGGGTCAAAAGAACTAGCAAACTTGTTGATGTCCCTTTACTGGTTGCTTCTAAAGCATACTGATGAATAGTTGTTGACGTTGCTAAACAAAGGTATTACCAGCAGATTACATCCAGGAACCTGGGCGACTGCAGAAGGAGGGCAATGTAAACCCTTGGGCTTCCTGTATCTCCCAATTACTACACAAAAACTAAAACACAGGGTCATGGATAAAAGTGAATAAATGTTTCTAAATTTTTATCTTAAACACACTTAAGCTTAAAGCTATTTAATTGAGGATTTAAAAGCATGTGTGCTTTATGAAGCTGTGGCTACCTGCTTCATTCTCTTGCTCTTATTTTTGCTTTTATCCTTTTAGTCTTGAAGAAGCCTAATTAGAAGCTTGAACAGGGCTCTCTCTCCCTGCCCTTAAATCAGTAATTGGCTTCAGTGCAGAGACTGTCAGGAAATTAACACATCACAACATGACAGCTGTTAATTTTTTCTCCTTATTTGTCATATGAATCACTGCTGATTTGCCAGAGTGCATAACAAATTAGTGGTCTGTAATCAGCGGCCTCTCTCCTGTGTGCAGCACCTACTTGTTTTTCCTCTTTTCTCCTGAAGTCCATTACTTCACTGCTTCAGCAGGAATGACTGTTGCTAGGTGTGTCATTGTCAATAAATCAGAATAAGCAAATGCTAAAAGCACAAGAAGCTCTTTAAACTTTGATGAAGGCTTTTAGTTACATTTTTAAACTTACACTTGGAACTGGATTTTTTTATTTTTTTTTAAATTGTCACTCCCCGGCATAATATACTGTCAAGTCTTCTGGTATAATCTTAAGCTCTGCATTTTTCACAATGAAGAGTTGAAAACGTGATTTGCAAATATTAAAAGAAGATATTTTTGTGAAGACAATCCTTAAAACTGTAAGGCCTGCTGTGGACCCCATGCCAATAAATAATAATTAGACACAAGGCACAGTCAGATTTTCCTGGTGTCTTGAATTATATTTACTGTAGTTTTGTATAATAAACTCTATTTAATATGAGACTGTGTGTTTCTCACACTGATAGAACTATATGTATTTAAAAAAGCCTTGGGTCCAAAGACAAAACCATAAAATCTGGGAAAATGTTCATTAGATTCTATCCCTCTAGACAGTGCTGCAATACAATCTGAGCATTTCTGGCCACCTTTTTTCTAGTTTGCATCTTTTATAAATGATAATATGTATGATGAAGCCATTAGAACAACATGCAGCACTATGCAAAAGCCGTAACACTTCCTCTTGTACTTCTGGTCTGTGCTGAGAACTGTTGTTCAAATGGCAGTTTAAGAGGTTTACTATTGGGAAACATTCTCATAAAGTTGGAAACCCTTTGCAAATATGAATGGGAAAAAAACAGGCTGGATGGGGCTTTGAGCAACCTGCTCTAGTGGGAGATGTCCCTGCCAATGGCAGGGGGGTTGGAACTTGATGGTCTTTAAGGTCCCTTCCAACTCTGACCATTCTATGATTCTAAAACAGAATCCTAACATATCTGGTGTATGTAACTAACCTGAATGGACCCATTAAGTATTCAGTATCTTCTGTCTCAAACTAAAGTAAAACCAGGAATAAGGTATATTTCTTTAGCAAAAGGACCTAGTATGGACCCTGTCCTATGTTTCCTAATTTGTATTGAAACATGCTTAAAATACAAGCTTCCTGCAATTTTTAAAATTGTTTTTCCTTATCTAACCTGAAAAAAACTACTTAGAGGCAAGAACAATGGAAAATGTGGAAACCTATACTCTGAAGAAAAATGCTGCACAACCTTTTCCTCAAGACTCAAACGCTCCACCTTCTCCAGAAAGATATGAAGAGAAGAAAGTGTTTGACGCTTCAAACAGTACCCAAATGCCCATCATTTCTGAAGAACCACTGCTTCACACAACTCTGCCGTAAAGCAAGGACATCTTCACACCAGGAGGCAGGGAAGAGGATCCCGACTCTCTGAGGTCAGTCTTGTAAGGTGCTGGCCCTGATCCAGCAAAGCACTTACACACCTGCTTTGCTTTTAAGGTAAGCATGTATTTAAGTGTCTCAGAGACAAAGTGCTCAGTGCCTTACAGTGCTGTACGCATATGTTTATGAGTAAGATTAATTTCATGATTCACAGACATCACACAATGAACTAACACTCCAACTCCATGGGTACTATTAAAATTTTCAACAAGCCTACTCGACGATTAGAACTTCAACATTTCAAAGTCTCTTCAGAAGAATCTCCCTACAGTTAATTGGTGTTTTGTACTTAGGTGTTCATACAAACATGAAATATTTATTTTCATTACAATATCTAATTATTTTAAAAATCTAAGGGATGGGATTATTTTTCCAGTATTACATGTATTTTCTGCTATAATTTACACTTTAAAAAACAACGAAGGAGTTTAAAATAAAGCCTTGATATTTGCATTCTTAAATGCAATTTGAGTTTTATAAAATATTTTTCCTTCAATAAAAAAACCAATCCATTTCAGCAATTTTGTTCTGTTGTTAGGTCTTAATAAGCATCTTTTTTTTTGAGAAAAATGTAAACCCTCCATGTGCTTCATTATGACTTGGTTTAAAAACACAACCTTAATTTTTTATTTACATTAGAGAATCAGTTACCCCGAGAAGACCTGAAATTAGCAATTATAAAGCGTACGTAGTATAGGGCAACTCTTTCAGCCTTTTTGAAATGCCACTACAAAGTGAATCTCAATACTGACTAAAAGGACTTCCTTGACCTACTGTAGTACCAACACGCAGAGGGACTGTATTAGGCATCTAGAAGTCTTTAATAGGGCTTCTGTAGCAGACAGCCTTTGTGCAGAAAGGTCACGAGCGAACACTGTTTACTGAGTCTATAAATTACTATTTTTTTAGCCTCATCAGATTCTGCATGTCAAAAGCAGTGCTAGAGAAAATTATGGTGAACCAATATGCGTTTCAAAATTCACACTTAAAAAAAACATTTTCAATAAGAAATTAAGATCGAGCCAGAAAAATCAGCTAAGAACAAAACTGTAACAAAATCAAAATCGCATAGAAACAGTGCAAAATTTCTTACAGGTTTTCAGACTCCCTGTCATAAAGAAAATAAGTGTACAACACCCAACACGCGTGAGGTCACTGCGTAGTCGTGTAGCATGAGTAGACTCATTAGCTCATCTTACTGCTTTATCAGCACTCCTGGATGTACCATCTTCAAAATAAGCCATCACTAATTAAAATTCAGAGCAGAGAAAATACCAGTTGTGCCTGGTCAGAAAAAGGAAAGCGTTGGCAGGTTACAATGTGGCAGCTCTGCTTTGCTATGTCCTCATTGAGTTTGGCTCTATATTTTAAGGTGAGACCCTAAGATTTCCATCAGGTCACCTGTGCTACTGATACTTGCTCAAGTGATGAAGACTCAAAGGGAAGATGTTTGTTTGCGGTTCATACAGGCTGTCCGCTGCGGTGGTGTTTAATAAATAATAAGCAGGAGGAATTAAAAGAAGTACAGTAGACTTTGTATTCATTATTAAACTGACTTCCTGCTCCCAAGAAGTTTTCAAGAGCCTGTTACTAGTGGTCGCAAAATTAAAAACAATGGATATGGCAATGACTATAAATATACACTAAACCAGCCTGTATATTTAAATAATGGAATGAGATGTTCTTGAGGGCAATTGACAGCAATAGGAATTTTACTGAGAAGCTGCACCTGCCGCTGTTTCTGGTACCATGAATCTAGAGAGAGATTCCTTCAAAAGTTATAAAAAAATAAAAAAAAACAACCAGCAAAATATGCACATGCCTTAAAAGTAGGAATCCTTCCCAATGGGATGTAGAAAGGGAATAGACAGGAATTATTTCCTATTAATACTAAAAAATTCTGAGACTCTCACCAAAACTCTGAAAGGAATCATTATGCTGATTTACTAAGACATATAAACTTGTATTTTAGCTCTCTAGATACCCAACTTGAGGCATTAAAGAAGCCTTAAGGAATACATGTAATGAGCTTTACTCTCTCGCCTTCACTTTTTTTCTCCTTTCCCACTTACATTTCTAAAATTTCCACAATAAATATTTTTGATAAGTTCTATGAAATAATATTTTCATGCTCATTTTCAGGTATTTTTTAAAAGATGAGTAGGAAGGACTTTGGCAATGATTTTAGAAATCTTATTACATAGAAAAAGGATGAGTCTTTCCAAACTGAGGAACTGGGTTTGTTCAAATGCCACCTTATCAAGACTTGCTGTGTTAGTGTCTGAAATCTTAACAGTATTTCACCCTCCTTGAAAAAGTGAGGGTCATCAGTAAAAGAGATAAAAAGGAGGACTTACTTCCCTGTTTAATACTGTTCTTTAACAATATTCACCTTTTTTTTATTTCTTTTTACAGTTCTTTGATGGCCATAAGAAACATGACTATAAAGGTAACTATCCACTGCCAAATATCAATGACTTAATATCAGTCTAATCTTATCTAGTGGCTACTGGCAATTAGTACCAGAAAAGAACAAATTAGAAGCTGTTTAGTATATCAGATCATCACAGCATTTCAAAACACCTTTTCTGTTTAACAAACAAGGTATGCGGGAATGTCTTTAATTACAATGCCATTAATTTGAAAAACTCATATTGTCCATCTGGGGTCCTCCAACTGTGGAAGACTATTTGCAAAATTGGAGAATGGGATTAACATCTGTCAGAACGCAAAAGGCTGGCTCAGTCTTCAATTACAGCACTGCCAAACTTTTCTTTCCTTCTGTTACGGGCTTTTTTAAGGTACAATGTAGACAGCTCTCAGGGCAAATTAAACTAGAAAACAAGGGCAAAGCGCATTGAAGTTAGTAAAACAGTTGTGGCAAGATTGCAAAGAGATGGTGGAAAAGTTAAATCAGTAGAAGGTGGAAGAAGTTTCTTCTTTCACCACCATAGGAGCTTGCTGACATGAGCTCAGTTCCTCATGTATGTCTGATATCTACTCAGAGAGTCAATACAGCAGTGCTTCTCACCATTATCACTAAAAGCATATGCCTGACAAGGGCCATATCATCAAGATCCAGCGCCGTACAGTTGGCCATTCTACAACAGAGAAGGGTAAGTTTAAATCTTGCTGATGTCATGCTTGATTAATCATCAAACTGAACCACAGCAATTAGAAGGGAAGAGTACAGGGTCTGGGTGATGGTACAAAAGATGGATTAGGAGATAGCTGGCCATCTAGGAAGACACACAGCCCCTGACAGAAAGTGCTAGAACGAGTGTGATGCAGGTGAATAGAAGAACGTTAGAGCTAAGCACTCTAGCTCCTGAGAACTGGCACTGTGCTTCACACTTAGCTTGTCTAATTAGTGAGAATTCAGAGTCTAGGGAAAAATAAACTACTTCGGAAAAATAAAATAAGTATTAGTGAAAAAGACATGGTACAATTTCCACTGCATAGTGGAATTTAAAGAAATCTTGAGAGATACCTGTTTCAGGACAGAGCAGAGCTTTGAGATACAACAGTACTGATATTCCTAAAAATCTTTTCTAATAGGTGTTCCTGGAAAGGATTTATATTGAGAGATACTCAGAAAAGCCTGTGCAAGGTCCAAAATAGATATCTAGATTATTTTCTAGAAGAGCAGGAGTTATGTGTATTCATCTCTAGACCACAAATTTCCTGGAAATGTATTAGCATGTATTTCATAAGACATGAAGATGAAAGTGATATCCACTAAGTACAAACGTCCATTCTGTTCAAGGAGGTAGTTCAGAAACTGAGCAGCAAGGAGGCGAAAAGGAAAAGAAGGTGCTGTGCAAGTTATTAAGCGTCTTTATAAACCAAAACATTCCAATTTACTTTGGGGGAAATGGTTACTGCTGTATTACTCAGAGAAAATTGCTGAGTTCTTTTCTGCATTACAGAATCTCTATATTTCATAGAGAAAAAAAGAAAAAAGAAAAAAGAGAGAAAAACAAGAAAATTGTGCAAGTTTTTAAATCTGGGATCCAAAGCTAAAGAATTTACTTTAAGTCACAGAATGTTTTGCTATTATATGACCTGTAAATATTTTTGTTTCATGAGTGAATGTTTAACCCAGCACAATACTGTTCCAAAGGAAACCGTTAATACTAACATTTTGTAGCAGTTGTGTGCATGTCCCCACTGGACCTCTAAATGAAGTCTGCATAAGGACTCTAAAGGTAGTAACCCTGCAGCTACAGCTATAATTATCAGGATTTAATGGTGTTTATGAATGACTTGCTATGAGTCAAAGGATAATAATACGTCTTATTAAAAATTTATTCCAAGTTATTTTTATAAAATTTTACTCATTTACATGTCACCAATGATTGTTCTTTTAAATGAAACAATAGCACAATAAGGAACGTTTAGTCTTCAAGAGAAATCTTAGCACAGGGTCATTATATAATGACTCAGTAAAAACAAACAACCAACATGTAATCTTTGTAATATAGCAATTAAAATTGTAAGTCCCAGAGTGAATGCATAGAGTAAAAAAAGCTTTAAAATTAGACTATAAAAAAACCCAACACAACCAACTTTACTGTATATAAAATAATGCTAAATTCCTGTTTGGTGAACTCTTCCATCCATATTTAGATGCTGTCTGATTCACTAAGATAAATGACCACAGATCTTTTTAGCAGCTAATGGCTAAACATGATCCAAATGGAACTACAGCCAGATGGCACGTGTGATTAGTGGAACATGGCTATCAGATCAACCACAAACCTGAATAAGCTAATGTAGTTCAACATGCATTAACTAATAATTCCCAGCAAGTAAACATTTCAAATGAAAGAAACCCAAGAAATATTTTTTCTTTTTTTTTTTTTTTCTTGGTAAAATTAAGAGCAATAATTGTTACCCTGTTGCAACATACTCATTATAAAAAGGATTTTCATCAACTCTTAGTCATAGAAAAGGGAAGCAGAGAACCAAAATTCTCTTCCAAATTTTTTTTTCAGCTACTGTTACTTGCTTAGATCCAACAAAGACACTTTACTCAGTTATTTCTGTATTCTTTTCACTCCAAACTTTAGTCTTAAACAGAATATTTAAAACATCTAAACTCTAACAATCATAAGTAACAAGGATTTAATTTCTTCTAGAACAAGTCTAGATATGTTATTTTAGTATATAGGTAAGAGAGATAGTGCTATTTAAAGTGAGAACAAGATAACAAACATCAAGTCCTAGATTCTGCACGTATCTATCACTGAGTTAATATCCATTTCTAAGGAATGTAAAACTCATAGAAAAATGAAATATATTGATTATTAAAAACTATTCACAAATGTCTTTGAGCTGTCTTCTATTTATGACCAACTTCCTAAAAAGATGTTAATGAAACTCTGAACTTTATGCAACGTGGTTAGTCAAGAGATCTGGTGTGTTTTGCTTTAATTATAAACCTCTACCTACCAGTTCAATGCAACATGTCCATGATTTTGCCTAGCTTAACATTTTGGATTTCATATAGGAACAAATCAGTTCAAGAATCAGCATTGCCCGAGTAGGGAATGGTGAAGACACATCAGAAGATGATTACGGGATCCAGGCCCAAGAAGTGGGCCTGTGTGAACCTCATAAGGTTCAGCAAGGCCGGGTGCAAGGCAAGCCCCAGTATCAATACAGTCTGGAGGACGAAGGGACTGAGCGCAGCCCTGAGGAAAAGGACTTGGGGGAACTGGTGGGTGAAAAGCTGGACATGACCCAGCAATGTGTGCTTACACTCCAGAAAGCCAACTGTGTCCTGGACTGCATCAAAAGAAGCCTCGCCAGCAGGTTGAGAGAGGAGATTCTGCCCCTCTACTACATTCTCATGTGCATTCTCTGTACTCTACTCCACCTGGAGTACTACATCCAGCTCAGGAGCCCTCACCACAGGAAGGACACGGACCTGTTGGAATAGGTTCAGAGGAGGCCACAAAAATGACCAGGGGGCTGGAGCACCTCTCCTATGAGGGTAGGCTCAGAAAGTCGGGATTGTTCAGCCTGGAGAAGGAGCCAGGGAGACTTTACTGCAGCCTTCCAGTACTTAAAGGGGGCTTTTAAGAAAGATTAGGACAAATCACAGCAGGACCCACTGCGATAGGACAAGGAATATTAAACTAAAAGAAGGTAAGATTCAGGCTAGGTATAAGGAAGAAATTTTTTTTATAATGAAGGTGGTGAAACACTGAAACAAATTGCCTAGAGAGGTGTTAGGTGTCTCATCCCTGGAAATGTTCAAGATCTAGTTGGATGGGGCTCTGGGCAACCTGATCTGGTTGAAGATGACACTGCTCATTGCAGGGGGGTTCAACTAGATAACCTTTAAAGGACCCTTCCAACCCAAATTATTCTATGATTCTATACACTGAAAGGGGCAGCCAGTGCTGTGAAAGGAGTAAAAGGAAGAAGCAATGAACTCTTAACAGTATGCCAGTAAAATTATGAATGTGAAAAGTATGAAAACCCATTCAAGTGTTTATGATTAAAACATGTTTTTAAAAACAGTGTTATCAGAACTCAAATGTGAAAAAGAACACAAATACATTCAAATCAAAAATAGTCGCAGTATAAATGAATAATTGGAGATTTTTTTTAACCTCATCACTCAGTTCGATTCTTAGCTAACCCTCAAAGAGATGTTGTTGTAAAGGTTAATTAATTAAAGTGCATGGAGATGATTATTTAAGAGCTGCTAGGTAAGTGCAAAGTACCGCTACTATAGGTTAATATTTTGCTCTTAGGGCACATCCCTGTTTGACACCAAGGTACATTACAGTCTGAGACAAATAGTTTCAAAGCTCAGGGCCTTCTCCCACTTCCATTGGAGTAAATGGGAACCTTTCTGTGGGTGTTAAGGACCTTTGAATCTGGCTCTGAGGATACAGCTGTGTGGAATAGAGCTATCTCCTAGCTCTATTAGCATGTGCCTCTGGCTCAAGATAGCTTATCTGTCTTGCTTCTCAGGCAAGCTAATTAGGTCAACAGATACACACACTGGGATCTATCCTACAAATTCTCAGAGGAATGCCACTTCTCTGTGTAGGACTAACCAGAGAAAACACAGGGAATTTGGTAAAAACAACTGAGTTCAAAAGTGAGAAGTACTTACTAGTTCCTGTGGACCCCACGGAAATTCACAGGTGCTCAGCATCACTGGCCACAAATGATCACTAGTGTGCATTTTGCTCCTGATCTGAGCCACTTTTTCCAGATGACTCTTTGTCACTGCTGCCAGTACTTCCATCATGTTACAATCAGACTCTTCTTCACAGAACTTCGCGGTTTCCTATGAACTGATTCCTCTCCACATCAGCACCTTCATCCCAGTTTGACCCACTGCACATTCATCTGACATGGATGATACCGAAGAAGTCTGAGACCAGCTTACCATCTTTTCCTCCTCTTTGCCTGTCACAACTGCAGTGAGCAGGAACAACTACGCTGTTTTCCTTATTACACGGAATGGGACAAGGAGTCCATGGCTTTTTCTTTCTCTATAACTTGCTCCTTATAGGCCAAAACAGCCATATTTAGGGCTTCCTCGTGACACAGCAAAAGGTTAACAGCACACAGAGGAAAGTCCTGGAACAAATTTTGCTAAAGCTTAGGCACATATACATCCAACTCCCCTATAAATTCTGGAAGCAGGCAGTATTCAAATTCTGTTAAAAATTAACAGAAAGAAATTATCTATAAAAATTTTTCTTTAAGGAAGATTTGAAAATCAATATCCCTCTTTTAACTGTCCTTTTTCTTCAATTAGGAAAAAAATATGAGGAGCTGTCGGAGTTCCCACTTACTGTCTTCAAAGGAAAATTGGACTGGTCCAGATAGATGACAACATAGAAGAAAAATTAACAGTGATTTTTCAGCTATTGTGCAGGACCACCTTATCAATTAGTAAGAATAATTGAACACTGATTTGGGAACAGACATGGAACCACTCTTTTCCAACAAACAAGTATATAGAATACAGATAATATACTGGTAAAAAAATAAAATGCAGACAACTTTCTTCAACTTGTCATCATATAATATTTTTAAATGAACCTGCATATGAAACATTCTTGCAGGGGTAAAAAAGATTATTATTGATAAAAGTACAATTATTGAAAGATTTATATAAATTTCTCTTAAATAAGAACAACTATGCTACTTTAATATAGGCCAATAGCTGTTTAAAAAGACAATGATTTCTCCGTAACAGTTATGGGGGTAAACACTTATTTCTATTTCTCTACATTTAAGCTTGTCCTACTAATAATTCTTTGTTCCATCCTCCTCTCCTTCACTAAATGATGTTGAAAGTAAAAGAATGGATGTTTCTCTACTTATATTTATTCTTCCTCCCTACCTCTTTTCCAGTAAAGAATAGGAAAAATGACGCGGGAGTACAGAGGAAAGCAGACAGTGTCGTGTTCCCTTCTTTTTTTTGTAGAACAGACGTTGTGCTTGCAACTACTACTCCTTGGTTTTACCTGAGGCCAGCCACAGCCAAAGGAAGCTCTGATCAGATGTCAAACCCCTGAAAGTGTCATCTCATCTGCCTCCAAAGCTGCTGTGTGTAACACCACAAAAGCAGACACACAATGCTATTAAAGGGCAGTGCCCCATCCTTCCCACTAGTATCCAAGGAATGATGGTTTCCTTCCTCCTATCTTCACAGTAAGGCCAACTGCACACCCTGAGGGGTCCCCATACAAAATTCTGCTTTTAGATGAAGAGAAAAACAAGCTCCCTTCTAGCCATGATATATGATTAAAGCAAATCCAACTTGAATCAATTTTTAAAGTCTTTTCAGCAGTATTAACGTTCCTGGGGAATGCAAGAAGAAAAGGAGTTACAACTGAGCCCTGTTCTTCATGTCCAAACATTTGACTTTATTTTTTTTTTTTTCTAAAAGTTTAATCAATTTTAAAAGTCTGCACAACTGAATGATTGGGAAATAACTGATTAATGAGACAAAGGGATAGGACATGGTTTGAAAGGGAAAGTGAAACTTCAGTTACTGGGAAAAAAAACTTCTATATTTAATTTTTTTTTTATTATTTTCTGTATAATCAAAATATAATAATATAATTAAATCTAATCAAAAGGTGGAATATAAATTGTTCTGGTATATGCATCAGAGAGAAGTCCTCAGAAATCCCAGTCCATTAAGCTGTCCAGGTCAGAGCTCCTTATCTGCTCACCATCACACCTCTGTAGGGGGACGGAAATGCAGCAGAAACAAAGGACAGGAGTGAAGGCATTCATTCACACAGAGAACATTCTAGATTTAAACTCTAGTAGTGTGAAAGAGTTTTATGGTTTTAATGTAGACACAACAACATTATTTCAGTCTTTTCTCTTTCATGTCTTCATTTCTGAGTCCTTTTACTCCTATATGCTTATTCCTCTTTGAAGCTTCCGTGACTTGTACCAACAAATGGGAAATATTTTTTCCATGACTTTTCTGTTTTCTAAAAGGAACAAATTGACACAACTGTATGGCCAGAGCATGCAAATTTGCATACACAGTATACACTGTTCCCCCCCACCCCTCCCAGTATTTTCTATGTATTGTATAAACCATGGATGTGAAACAGAAAAAAAAAATACAGGATATTTGCAACATATTAGTAACTTGCATTTAATTATACTTGAAGTATACATTAAATTTAAATTATCTTTTATATCTGTCAGAAAAGAAAGACTACCTAGATGGTTTACAGGCACCAAGTCTCCAGGGAGCGTCACAAATTCACTTGATGTCCTTAAGTAATGAATTTTCCATTTGGATCTCTGATTTAGTTGAAAGACTTGTAAAATCACATGCAAGCAAGCAGGCAGGAATGGAGAGTTCCCCGTTGACTGTGCATCTGAGCACCTTCTGATTCATCATTCTTTCTAGCAAATGTTTTGAAATATATCGTGCTGAACAAATAGACACTTAGTACTGGAGTTTCATACCATCATATTCAAAAACTGGACACCACAAGTCTTTCAGTTTCAGACAAAAAGTTATTTTCTTCCTCTGTGAGCACTGGCACTTTGGCCACAGAGTCCTGGCTTTTTTTGAAGATGAGTATCCCCAAGTGTTTTGACAGAGGTCTATGTTCCTGGGAAACTGACATTCAGAATACATTCCAATCTTTTTGGTTTCTACAGTGTTAATAGTTATAACCATGGTACCAGGGCTAGTAGTTTAGTTACTTTTTTAATCAATTATTTCTGTGATCCTTTCTCAAAATCTTTTTGTGAATTTTCCTTACATTTTCCTTGCTTTCCTTTCCTTAAAATTTTCACTGCATTTTCAATACACACAACTATTATTTAAATTTATTATTTACAAATAATGAATAACAATTATATTTTAAATATGCTTTAAATAAAAATAATTTTGTAGCTCACAAATAAATATTTTTTTTTCTATTTTAGCATTTCAGACATTGGCTTCTTTAAAAAATAATATATCCGTTTTGGTTTTGATCCAGTGTTCATTTTTAATGTTTTTCATTTGAGCTGTTGATTTGATCTTGATTTCTCTCCTGTGTCAAGTCTAGCAACTCACTTCTCTATTTTCTATCAAATCGTCATCATATAACTCTGATTCTATCACATGATGTCCTATGTATGCTTTCACTAGATCAGTACCTCTTGCATCTGATTGGTTCAAAGTAGTCGCCTGAAGTCACACTTGAAACCAGCCTCTTCTCACGACCAAGGGGTTTGTCTAAAGGTCTACCTGAAGCAACGCCCGAATACTGAATCTTTAGTGAAAGAGTATCTTTCTTCCCTCCTTCTAATCTTCATGTAAATGAAGGACATCATGTAACAGGTATTGAATCTATACTCAACTTTGAACTGTAAATTCAGTCTCCAGCCCTGCAACCAGGCAGATGACAGTACCAGCAGTGCGCTGGGCAGCCATGGAGACATAGGGAAGGGAGAGGTGAGTCCTTTTGCAGGACCTGACAAGCAGAGAAGCTCTCACACAAGTTTTGCACGACAGCAAATGTCCCAGCAGTCATTGTCTTGACTTAGGACATGGAGTTCTTCTGGACTAGATCCTGGGCACAAGGTTTGGAGGGCTAGAGTTGATAAAACAATGAAAAGAGAACTGATCTAGGTCCTCCTGCTCTTCTTGAGCCTTGACATAAGCAAGTACTCACTAGAAACCATGAGCGTTCTCAACCTGTCCTTGGCTATTTCAGTTCTGGAAAGTGCTCACAAGTTAGATATGGCTTATCAGGAACAAATCACCATTACAAAGCCCATATCCAAGCAAGACAAAGACAAATTCTCCTGAGCTCCAATGGCTCTAACCATATCAGTAACTGAAGCCTTTTTTTCTACCAAGGGGATTCATGCAACTTGCTGGATTTAAAACAGCTTCACAGCTGTTGATAGGCAAGTGCCCAGACCCCTTGACAATTAGACTGAGTCATCTGTCTGTGTAAAGAGAGCCATAACCATCCATCTGTCTTTCTACATCTGTGTATTATGTCTATTCTGTGTGGTGTTGGTTCATGAAAAACAGTAGTGTGCCATACTGCAATGTTCTACTTTAAGGTTGTCACTGACTCTCTGAGCTTTGCTTGAAGCAGGTTTGCTTTGAAGTTGCTCCCCTTGTGTTTTATTACACCAAATTTGCTATTACTTTAGCAGCCCCACGCCCAATTAACGCAATAGAAAATTAGTCAAGACTTAATTTGAGACAAATCAAATTGGAAAATAATGTTGGCAAAAGAATTTTGGTTTTGTCAGTTGTCTTCGTGTAGAAGCTCTACTTGCTCTGTGACTTCATTTACTGTGGCATTAACTTGTCTATAAAATAGGGATAATAACAATTTCTTTCTTGATAAAGTGGTCTACAGTGTATGAATGGATAGGGTACATAAAAGTTATGCATTTTTAATAATGAGAGGAGAGACCTGTAAACATTTTGAAGTTCTGAAGAGTTAATGTACCAGTAACAATGTAAACTGTTAGGGCTTAGAGACGAAAGAAGCTATGGATGTTTTTACCATATTATTTTTGAAGTTCAATACAAAGCGTCGCAAGGCATTAGATGTTTCTTGTTTGCAATCAAGGAAAATACTCAGAAATGTTAGAAAATTAAAGGAAAAATTAAAACAGAGAAAACCACAACTCATTTGGAAGAAAAAGTCCTTATTACGTG
Organism: Thinocorus orbignyianus; assembly: GCA_013400375.1. Taxonomy (NCBI): domain Eukaryota; kingdom Metazoa; phylum Chordata; class Aves; order Ciconiiformes; family Thinocoridae; genus Thinocorus; species Thinocorus orbignyianus. The sequence continues at coordinate 1,814,979 of VXBW01008446.1, read as the reverse complement.
ATTTTCTTGCAATGCAGATTATGGGTCAACTTATAGTTAATTTTGCTCATATAGGGGTGCATGTCCTCAGCTGCACAGAAAGAATAAATTAGACTCTATTCATGAAAATGTTAGAGCAAGATTGTATTTGAACAACAGAGATATCTTTGAAGCAACAAAATATTAAATAGATACCAGTGTTTTTTGTAGATACATAAATAGCCTGATATGGAAGACAGTCAGGTAAGAGCTTTAAACTGTGAATGTTTGCAACAAAATGTGAAGTCTTATAAATCTCACTTGCATTGGATTGCGTTAGAAACTCAAAATGCAGAACAGGACTGTTGAAAGAGCAGTTAAAGTTCACAAATATTTTCGGAAACTCAAAGTTGAATTTATGTAGGTTGATTTAATAATTAGATTTCAAATTATGGAAAATCCCTTTTTTTTTGAGAGGTTTACAGTTTATAGAAAAACCTAAGTTAGTATCACAAATTTTCAGCAATTGTTTTTACAGATTCACATCCGAAACTTGGGTCACAGTGCTAGAAGTTCTTCCTGAGGAAAGCTGATAAAATAAAAAATAACACATTTTGCAAATTCCCAGAGCAATTCCCAGGCCAAATTGTACTTAGTCATTAGATACATCAAATACATAGAGAAAGCAAGATCTGTAGCAAACCATGGGCCAAAACTGAGATGTTTATTACTTATATTTGCAGAGGTATTAAAGCGCATCACAGCTCCTTTGTCTCTGATTTTGAGGAGAGACTTACCCACTGGGGAATGGATGCAGTCAGCTCCCACAAGTTCACAGTAACTGGCTGTACTGAATAACGAACACAGCGTCCACCACAGAGCTTCAGAGTGACTCCATGGCACAGTAAACCTGCTCAAGACCTCAGAGCAGGCTGGTCTCCTCACACCATCCATCTGTGAGATGACAAGTACCAGAAAAATAAAAATGGGATCTGATAAAAAGAAGAGCAAAAGGACTGGTCAGACTGTTTGGCACAGACTGTTCATCTGCACATTGCCAAAAAAAGTTTCACGCAACAGCTGACTTTCACCAGCTAGAGAACTTCAAGGTGCTACATACTCACATACTCACTCAGGGATCATGGCATGACCCTTTTTTTTCGTGTGTGTGTGCCCTAAAATAACTTGCCCCAGAACGCTTTTCGCCCATTTCAAAGTGATTTGGTTCCTTTCTTTTTGAAAGCTGCACTAATAACCCCTTAAGGATTTCCTCATTCCTTTGATTTTTGAATGGAGTAATACAGGATCTCCGTGGATAGAGATTTCTGAAAAAGAAAAAGGTTTGCTTAGGAAGCTGTGACTCCTTATCAAGCAACATGTAGCGGAAATTATTTTAGAGGACTGTTTAATTTTGCACTTAGGTGTTTCTCATTATCAGGGTCTCTAGTGCATGGATTAGTAACAATTCTACTGTTCCAGAGCCTTTGTCATTAACAACATCCCACCTGCAGCAACCTCTGTTAGTCAATAATAACAGCTTGTTTAAAAATAGCAGCAGCAAGTTGTTTGCATTGTTATTATCCGCGCATGGCTTATTTCCCCACAAGACCCTGGGATGGTGCATAACCTGCTTTCTCTTGACCACCTCTCACTTCTCGTCTTTTTTAAATCTTGAGATCAGGAGAAGAGACAGACGTATCTTTAGCAAATACTAGTAATGTAATTGCAATGCTGTTACAGTCCTCGATAGTAAAATAGCAGTCAGACAGAGCTATACATTCATTAGTCAATAAAGTATTACCGCACATTTTATTGAATTGTAACCCTATTTTCCCTTGATGAAGATGTTGTGTAGCTTTCACCTTCGTATAAATCCGAGTGATTAATTTAGCATTCAGAGTTGGAATAAGAAGGAGGAATTCAGGCCAAATTCCAATCCAGCCTTTCAGCATCATCTCCTCCCTTCTCACTTCAGACTCAGGCTCAGATATTCGATTTTACTATAACACAGTTTTAAAAACAAATAGCGATACGAATGGTGGATTTTGTAGGGCTGCATCTTCCCTACATGACACTAAGCTGTCGTCTTTATCCTGCAATCTGACAACTACTATATTCAGGTAGATGCTCTTGTTTGTGAATACAGAAGGTGATTCAAAAGGCATTGCTATGCAGCATAAAGACAATTTATTATGCCAATGTACTGTATCTTACTCTGTAGATTAACATAAATAATTATTGTAATACCGCACTGCAATGGAATATGCTTAAAGCTAATTAAATACAAAATGAATACACTTTTTATATTTCCTCATGAATTACATTTAAGCCTTCTGTTTTGTGACAGAAACCTAGAATTAAATCACGAGAAACAATTAATGTTATAATTATGTGTTCCTAAACTTATATTCAAAAGCATTGGCAAATTATTGTCAGAATATTTGCATACAAGCTGAACAATTAACTTGTCAGCTGATTCTATTTCTTCTTATTATTTTTTTTTAACTGGTTAATTTTTTTAATCCATTTTGTTATCAGAAGCAGTCAGAACTTTCAACACCACCTCACTGCTTAATTTAAAATAGCATCAGTGGAGATACATGAGCTAAAGGAAGAAGAGAAACACATTGATATTTTTAGTGTATTTCTCTTGCTCTCAGGGTACCTGACAGTTCTGGAAAGTGAATTAATAGCATACATGGTAAAAGAATGGTAGACTTACTGTCAACTCAGAGCTGCAGCAAAACCTTGATTCAGTTACGCTAGAGGTAGTATTTTGATCACACTGTTATGCTGTCTTTTTTCCCCAGCACAACAAACTAGTAACTCTTGGTTTATTCGAAATATCATTAAAAGTTTTCTTTCTTAAGTACAAGAAAACATTTGACACAAAAGGGTAAATAGTTTGATTCTCATAAATAGAGGGTGAATATCCCCAGTGTTAGAAAAAAATAGTAGTACAGCTCATTTCACAAGAAGAAACCTCTGAAAACAGGATCCAAATTTCCTGCAGACACCCAGCATCAAATTGAGGTATGTCACACATGAAAATTCAAGCTCATTTCTCATCTAGTTTTACTTCTGCTTTGGCCCTGACATCAGCAGATTTGATGTCTGAAAAGCGGGGAAAAAATTTTCATAATTTAATTTGGGGGATACGTTGACAAACACATTGGGGTGTATGGGAGTGTTCCTACTTTTTATTTTTATTTTGTGGTTGTTTGTTTTTTTTCACTTTGAATTAAACAATTGGATCTTTGAAAAAGCTATATTTAGGTTTTTTTTAATTGACCCATTATTTTGCTTGCTTTCACTGCCAGAACCCCCTACTGCAAACAAGGATAAGGATGCTACCTGGACTTCATTTGATTAATAGTTTTAATTAAAATATTCTGTACCATAAGTATTTTAACGTTACAGACAAACCAAAGGTATGCAGTAATAAATTAAATTATACATTTAAATTAATCTATAAATATGCTATAAAATTGACAGGATATTTTTAAGATAGGGAATGAGACATGGATTGCTAATTATGACAATTAAATATCATGAGTAAAAATAAATGACAATCAATATCCTAGAACCATTTTGTAAAAAGAAAAAAGGGAGGAAATATAATATCATTTAGATGTCTATAAAAGTGAAAAATTATTAGCAAGTTAGAGTCCTGATTTTTCTATTGTAATAAAATGATAAGCAGTAGAACATTATACTTTTCATCACTGCGAGCCATAAATACTGTACGTATACTGCGCTGGCACAATCCATTATGGGATTCTTCTATTTGGGTCTATTATGTTCAGGATAATAACATGTTTAATTTTTACTAATAAAATTTCCAGGGTTTCTGCTCAGTCCCAGGCTGATCTAGAAACTAGTGAAGTTATTGGAGGTTTTTTCTTTGCATTTAATGAATTTTGGATCAACCCCTACTTTAAAAAAAGAAAAGAAAAAAGAAAAAAAGAAAAAAACAGAACACCACCACAACAGCAACAAACAAATGCAAGTTGCAGCAGCGTAGCAGTTATGTACATGCAATCAGGGTTTCAGCCCCATGGACTCTTGTTCTGTATGAAAAAACACTTGGGGTGTCATCCTATTAGAGGGGTATCTGCCCCAAGCATTAGCCCATATGTCACAGGACACCTACCTGAAATTCTTTTAATAATTACTTCTTCACGTGATAAGAACATCAGGGCCAGCCAAAAGGCGCAGTGTTGCTTTGTCTGCAGTGCTGTGTGAGGGGGTAGTAAATGTGTAAATTGGGTGGAAACCCATTAAATTACTGTCTCAAAAAAAAGAAAAGAAAAAGTATTAATAAATATTAATAGTATTAATGTCACGGCAAAGGTAGGAATTTACAGTCCATCTTCTTCCTGAGTGTTTATCAAAATAGTAAAGGCAAAAAAAGTGAAAACAGGACTTTTTCTTCATCACGGAGATTTGGTCTAACATTCATTATTGTATTCATATTAAAAGCCCACTCCATGTCTTTCAATCACATATTTTCCTTCTAATTAAGGCATATTCACTTTTTTGCTAATTAGGTATTCTTTGTTGCTCAATGTTTGCTCTAATCTTTTGGAATCTCTCTCAATATCCAGTCATTGCCTTCATTACTGGCTCCCCTAGAATCCAACCAAAGCATGTTATTTTTTTCTGCTAATTATATCCTCGTTTACAGATTGTTGCCTTCTCTGATTGGCTCTTTAAACCAGTTGCTATGACTTCATTAGCAATGTCTTCTGACCCTGTTATTTCTTGTGACAGGATTTGCTCCACTTGTCCTGTAGCACTGTATCCCAGGGTCACTCCTCTCCCGGGTTGGAATAGTGTCAAACACGAAAGGTTTAGGGCAGAGAAAATCACTGCTGAAGTTGCTAATTACCACATGCAGCAATGGTACAAATTAATGCTTCTAGCAGTTTAGAAAAAAAAATAATGAGTGTTTTAAAGGTGTCATTAACAGGTTAGTTAAAACAAAACCAGTAATCATTTAGTGTGTTTTTTCTTTTACAATCTCTCCATCAAATAAGTGTTTTTTAAATTATGTGGAATTTCTTATCATGCTATACAGTAATAAAATTACCACATCGAGCATTCTTGAGCTGGATGATTTTAGGAGGCAAGTTTCTAAACACATTTTCCTATTTTAACTTGAATTTCAGAATCTTGTAGCGTACTGTGATTTGATGTTGAAGCTGCCCTGTAGAAACAGTAGTCTCTCTTAAAACAACAAGAATTAAATTTCCAGGCATTTTTTACAAAATATTTGAATTGCTTATGCAAGAACAGCGTATTAAGGGAAAATTAAAATATATGAAACTGCAGTGAAGTACTAATACTATGTTTATATTAAGCTAGAGAACGATATGAGATTACAATTTTCATGGGGTGCAAACTGCCTATTGTGCTAATTGTGTTCCCCACTTTCAGTCTCTTACAGATCTGAACAATCCATTACCAGTAGCAGAGATTCAAGCACATAGCAGAGTTTAACACAAGTTAGTTAATATGAAAAACGCTGTATCTAGTTGTTTGCAAAATTACTTTTGTTGATTAAAAGGCTCTTCAGAACTTCCGGCTTGTGAAAGGGTTTTAAATTGTCTAATGCTGATTGTGATTGCTATGCAGAAAAAAGGCAATGCGAAGCAAACCATTATATCACTGAATCTTTGTTAAGCAGGCCTTGAAAGTGCTTGACAGCATAATTAATCTTGTGATATGAACAAAGAAACCAACTCAATAGTATTGAAGATGCTTATTAAAAATACTAAATACCTTTTTCCACTTAAAAACCTTTTGAAATACTGTGGAAAGTGCCATTACCTTTTTTGTTTTTGCAGTATTTTAGTCTAAAATTGATACAAGGGACACATAGTATGAGGAAAAGAATAAACTGGATGACAATAAAAATTAGTTTGAAAACCAATGCTCCCTGATTTGGGGTGTCAGCTAAGCAACCTCCAAGCATTTACAAAAGACCCCTGCACACACGTGCGTACACATATACAGTGTCCACTGCTGTTAGCTTCAAAACTTATTTAAAATAATGACTGGTTGTCAGTCATACTACATTTTCAAAATAAATCTTAATAAAATCATTTGTATTTAAATGGAAAACATAGATTTTAATTGTTGTTTCTGCCTTAGATGGGGACCATGTTGTGTGATGCCATACCAGAGCAAATCATACACCTATGATTCTTTGACAGAGTGGGATGCATTTGTGGTGCAAGTTATTCACAAATATTCTGAGAGAACCCATAGAAAGATATGGATAGTATCCTGTGACAGTGGCTGGAAGTAACTGTACACACAGCTTGTAACGTGTTTGCAGCAGGCAGAGGCAGAGTGAACCAAGCTCTGCAAAGGGAAGCTACTGACTTTCAGCACAATGTACAGTTTCCTTTGAAAATCATTTAAAAATTACTATCACGGAAACTAATGTTTAGAAAAAACACCATCAGTCTGATGCCCCTCAATTTATTAAGAACTTGATACTGCAGTAAATGCTAACATTATCTGAGGCAAATGTACCTGTTTAGTTCTGGAAAGCATAATTATTCCACTAGGACTCAAATCCTGCAAGACAAACAGTTAAAACTAGAAAAAAAAGCAGCCACTGTGCCAGTTTTATCCAGCAAACCTGATCCTTTTCAAGACAGAAGATGGAAATAGGCTAAACGACTGGCCCCAGGAGCTGGCTGACTGGAGGTTGCTCCTTGAATATACCATGAGCCAGCTAAGGAGTCAGTCTGGAAGTATCATGGTTTTATGGGAGATGGCATCTCCGGTTTTGGTCTCCATGACCTCTTGACCCCATGAAACACATTGTTCTTGTTTGCTATTAAGGTCAACTGTTCTGAATACCCAGATAAAAGATTGCAGAGTAGGAAAGAAGGAATATAATTAAATAACCAAAGCAGCTTCCTTTCAAGTATATAATTTTAAACACTGTATGTTGGTTACGCCTGCGTTTTACCATGCTGATCTAATTCTTCTTTGCTGACTTTTGAGCACTGAAAGAGTTTTCTTGGAGCTGCTAAGTTTCATCGTGTTATGAAAAGAACCACACTGCACGGTTCTGTATTATGCAGAAGCCTCCACACATAGACAAATACCCAGCACTAACACTATTTTAGACAGTATGATCTTTGGAGAGGACACTGTCTTATGTTACATTGAAATTACATGTAGCACAGCACATGCTTTTGATCAAGGGCTACAGATGTTTAAATACAACCTACCTACCTCGGTAGCCAGAAATCAGTGAAGCTTAGTGCATCAAGCCCATGAGCAAGAGCATGTTGAATCACAACCTTCTTTCAAACATTCCAGATGTTTACAGCCGCAGACCTCTGTGAAAATGCAAAACCTATTGATTAAAATGGAAGTTGAATATGGAGGTAAACACGCCTTACTCCACCTTACCTTTAAGTTTTCTAATACTCATTAAAATCATGCTGTGTTTTTTATTTTAATAGCAGTGAATCAACTCTGGGGTTGATTGTCCTTGCTCAGGCAAGGCTTCCTGTGACATATGGCAATCTTGCCTGAGCACAGACAGTGTAGGAGGTTCTGATGGCAATCGTTACTGCAATTAGCAAACCACATTGCCATATTCATGTTTTACTTTACAGTTCCGATTCTAAACACTGGACCTTTTCTTGAATCCTCTATGTACAGAACTCCCATTAATTAAAATCAAACAGCAAGAAATATATAAAAAAATCAACGCTAGAATATGACTCATGTTATTTAATTAATGGGTAATTCCTTGCACCAATATGCCGAGAAAGCTTGAACTTAACCTTAAGGATTAAAAAATTCACCATGTGAGAAAATCCGCATTTTCCTAATCACATTTCTTCCTAACAGATTTTAAAAACACATGTAAAATCTGTTAGCAAGGGGTTTAAGTACATACAATCCCTAAGACTGCAAGTAACCTTCTATGGCTATCCGTATCAACTTAGATAATGGCATGAACCAAAAATACCTAACGGTCCACACAACAATGCCGGAATACACAAAGCACTATTTTCACCATAGTTCTTCCAGGGATGACTACAACAGCCCATCCCACCAGCTATACTTTTCTTCCTTTTCTGTCTTTCCTCAGCCATTCATTTGAAAATTACCACACAGGTATCATTTGTTGAGCAATGTTAACTGTAGAAGCACATAGAGACAAAGTCTGTAATCGTAATAACTCAGCAATATGGATTTTGGCCTTAAGGGTACATTCATTCAAACAAGAGAATAGCAGTAAGAAAGCCCATGAGCAAAATCTTGCAACCTTACAAAAGGAGATGTTCATTCAGGGGTGAACACTTCATTTCAAGTTTAATAAATTTCATTTTCAAAGAATTGCCAACTCACACAAATTTGTCACTAATCTTCAGATCGGAGATGCTTTTTTTTTTCTGCTCACAATTCTAGGAGAAGGCACTCGGTTCCTCACTATCAGTTAAAGTGGTTTGCTTTCAGCTACTGCAGTATTTCCTCAATTTAGATAGTTACTTCCTCTACCTGTTCTTGCTGGAAGCTGTAAAAAGTGTTGCATCTATATTGTCCTGGCATACTAAAGGACAGAATTCCTTGGCAGCCCATATTATTTATCCATAGAGGTCTGAAGCATCACAAATGCTGGAAGGAATCTGCCTGTTATAGGGCAAGACTCAGTCCATATTCTTTTGCAGATTTTATCATGGCATTTTTTTTAAGCATGACTTGGATGGAAGACCCAGGGGTAGGATTCTTCATCTAGATATAAGGGGCAGAAAGGAACAAGAGCCCCCACTTTTGTCTACCTTTTTTCCCTGCAGATACAACCTGATGCTACAGGAGCACCCTCTGCTTCTCAGATACTTTGAAACAGAACATGACCAGAACAGCCTGTGTTTACATTCCTTGTCTTGAAGTATTTTGCACCGAATGATAGTCATAAGAGGGTCAATGGATGTGTTACCTCTGAAGCATTCCAGACACCTCCACCTCAATCAGCAGGGGCTGCCACTATGACAAGCCTCTTACACATCTGAGATGGCCCCCATAAAAAAAGGAGACTGTATGAAAATAGGATCTAGCTGTGAATTTTCACTATTGCATGCTGAGTCCAGTAAACCAGGTTGCCTTTATGTATTCTGACTACATTTTGGCTAATATGTGCTGGGTTATATGTAAATGTTTCCTACTGTTTGTTGGTTTGGGGGTTTGTCTGTTTGCTTGTTTTTTAATTCTCCTAAAAGGGCAGGCAGTCCTTGGAATGCCACTGAATGCAGGAATACGTGATCATCAGCACATTCCCACTGCAAGGCCAATGAAGTTTGTTTATACTTGACAATAAGAAATTTTTACATTTAGGCCAAGCACTTCTGTGTTACACATCACATTTCTCAAAACCCTTAGCTCCATCATTCCCTTTCTGTCAGAAAGCTGAAGAGCAAGACCATGTAACCATTCCCTGTTCCTTGCAAGGGGGACATCAGTTCTCCTTAGTGCAAGCCAGTAGTTTTTCATAAAAGAAAGAACACTTTTCAGTCGCAGCCCTCTTACACAGTGGAAATCAGGACAGGCAACCAGCGAGAGTATCTGCAGAATTAGAGGAGTCTCAGGATGAAGGAAGAGTATAAAGCATCAGTAAATCTTCCTCTGGTCAAGCCTTGGCATTTGGCAAGCATGCACAGAAATAGCCTACCTCATCTTATGCTTCACGGTTACCTTTCTTTGACCAAAACCTGCTGTAGCACAATAAGCAGAGGAAGTTTGGATCAGAATGGCCAGGCAGAAAATAAATTCATGTTGTATGACTGGGTCTTGCAATGGGAGCGCTTTTTCAGCAATGGCATATTCCAGCCTGTATGACCAGAGCAGCGCCTATTAGGCTGGCTAGAAACTGTTCACAGGGAGAAAGAATGCCAGCAAAGATAGGGAGAAACTGTTTATAAAGAAAAAAAAGGGGCAGAGGGCTGAAAAGACTAAGAAGAGGATTTTGGTATTTTATGGCTGGTTAAAACAGCAGAGGTGGTTTATGGCCAAGGAGTTGGAGGATCAGGGGGATCAGGAATCCCAATCAGCGATGGGATCTCCTGAACGCAAAAAGGGATAGAAAATGATATATGAAAAAAGGAGACCATTAAGAACAGAAAAATAAACATAGATGTGAATTTGGTAGAGTGTTGTAAAAGAAATAGAGATAAATGGAGAAGAAAGAAATTAGTAATTCTGCAGATAAAAACTGGATGAAATTACAGCCTGTGTGAACTGTCAACCTTCCCTTTCTTCCTAATCACTTCTGGATTCATTGCCCTATCTGACACAGGATAATTAGAGGTAATTATACGCCCACAGATTTCACAAAAATTAGCAGTATGGAGAAAGGCCTATATAGCATCCCTACTACATGTGGAAAAGGTTAATCCAACACTAGCTTCCATTTGATGGAAGACAACTGGCCAGTCAGCACGTCTGCAGCTCCCACCTACTCACACACAGCGTTGCCATCTCTTGCACAGTTATGGTGTGGGTAACCCGGAGGATGAAGGACACATGCCTGGGAGGCCAGACTTCATTTGTTCTGTTCCTCATGAAAACATCTGGTGCTCTGTTTAAATCTGACAACTTTCAAGTAAATTAGTGAAAGCAAAGCAAACAATGAGATAGAGCTCTTTGTCTGCCCACTAGAATTCTTATCATTCTAATAATCTGATTTTTAGTTGAGTATTGTAGACTAGAGATTATTAAAGGGATTTTACTCTTGATGAAGATGAGATGAGAGAACATAGTCTTGATTTATGTGCTTCCAAACTTAGACAGAGTACAAATTTACTTGTTTCCATGAAAGTTCAATGTAGTAGTTTTAGAATTCAAGACAATAGTGAGCAGTCTTAGCAAAAAATAACTAATTGATCAATAACAAAACCTGAAAAAAGTGAAATTCTTCAGCATTCTTAACTTTCTCCCTACGCAATAAAGTTTCACCAGTCTTTAAAAATTACTCACAAAAACAAATCTTAAAGAAGCAGTCTAATATAAGAATAAACTCAGATAAAAAGCCTGTGATTAACATTACAAAATATGCAAAGATAGAAGACAAATTCTTGCTACTCAAAAATGGCATATGCCATTTCTAGTGGCAATGCATGTAGAGTTCCTATATTAACAGAAATAAAAGGGATTAAGAGATTTTTCAAGATCACCACTATGTACAGAATTATATATACATTGGAACATATTTAAGACACCATTCTAACAATATCTTGAATTTTTCACTAAAAGATGTGCTGGTACATTTTGTCCACACCAAGATAACCATAAGGTCAGGTAGGATCCGAAATCAAGTTGAGAAATTCTCAAGCATTGTCTCTTGATATTTAGCAACAGAGTCACTAAAGAAGACTGACAACCCTGCAGGAGGGCAAGAAACCCAGACGTAACTGCGATGTGCTGTCTATCTCATGCATAGACATACTGTGTTCTGAGTTACTGTAAGTAAAATGAACAGTATGGAATATGCATTGCAGATGGATCGCTTGCTGAGCAAAGCTTCTTGGCATTCACACACATAGGTAGGAGCCATTCACCACGGTGCAGATGTAAAAGAGAAAATTAAGGAGAAAAAAAATATTTGGTACATCCATAATGTAAATTCAGACATCATCTAGCGTTTCTGGACAGCTCAGTTTTTAAATCATGTAAATTATCAAGGCACAGATTGATTATAAATTTAGAAGATAGTTATCCAAATTCAAAGATATTTTAAAAGAATTGGCTCATCAGAAATCAGTATTACAACTCTGCTTGAAGCTCTAGCTGGTTGGTGAACAGTTCAAGAGAAAACAAGAACTTTACATCAGAGCTACCCATAGATGTCAGCTATTAACAGACAAGATGATCCTCCCAGGTAACTGTTTGCACTCTCTCATTTGAATTACTTCTCCACTGGTAGAGCAACAGATTGAGTTTGATGGATATTCTTGTTGCATCCTGAGGTGTGAAGAAAAGGCCTGAACTGTGCATATGCTGTAGAAGACAGTTTTCGCTATTACTTCTGGTGGCTCATTGTAGCTGTTACTGCTTTGTTCATAACCTTTGCACTCCATGATGTCTCTTGAAAATACAACATTTATTTCACTGGTTGCCTTCAATTAAAGTGGCATTTCTGCTCTGGAGTGTAATCTGTAAAATGACATTTGACTCAGTTTTTCTGTGACTCCCAATCAAGTGTGTTCATTTTACGTATGTAAATGTGCATGCCAGCTACACAGGCACAACCTGATAGTCAAGCTGGTTCCTTTCTTCACTTCATCCTGTCTCTATGACTATGCCCTTAACTAATTCCTGGATCGCTTCAATGTAACTGCTTATACATTGCTGTGCAGAAGATGCAAAGAGTGGATATACCTTACTTGTTTTGTATCTGCACTTAAACAGGAATATAAATTGGATTTTTAAAAGATATTTTATACACAAAACAAGCAGTTTGTTATGCATGAACACATATATCTAGAGGAAGAGATCTGTACGACAGGTTCTAAAAAGTTAAATTTCACTTTAAACTCAGGAAGTATCATGTAGTTCATGAGATGGTTGTCCATGAGTGTAACAAGGTTTTGGGTTTTTTTAAACTTTTATAAATAGTTAAACAGCAGCAATACTCCCTCATACAGCAGATAGGAATGACTATCAGCATCCTTCGGTATAAGTAATCTGAAAGCAACTCAAATCTGAGAAGGCAAATAAAAATATGATGCAACCACACAGAGTTATAGAATGGTTAGAGTTGGAAGGGACTTTAAAGAACATCTAGTTCTGCCCCCTCTGCCACAGGCAGGGACACCTTCCACTGGACCAGGTTGCTCAAAGCACCGTCCAGCCTGGCCTATAGCATACCCTAACTGTAACATCACCTGTCCCTGCCCTCCCTTTAATCGTGACTCATAAACTCTCAGTTGGCTCCTCATCCATCCCCAGGCAGAGGTCCATGCTCTCCAGCTGGTCATTTACATACAGGACAACACCCACTCCATCCCCTGCCTGTCCCTCCTAAGGAGCCTGTATCCTCCCATACCTACATTCTAGTCATAGGAGCCATCCCACCACGTCTCCGTGACACCAATAAGATCATAGCCCAGCAAGCGTGCACACATCTAAGTCCTGCTGTTTATTCCCAAATAATTTGGGACATCTGTACTAAAGGCAGATTTGATCTTAAGTCCTCTAGAACATCTTTCTTTTCTTTCCCAGTTTTTCCCTGAGCAAATAGCATTTCTGAAGAAAATCCCAACTAACCGGGACTGATACTTATCCTCACATTAATCAGTTGTCAAGAGATCATCCCACTTGGATGGCACGATAAATACATCTTAGAACGAACAAATCCAGTAGGAGTTGGAAAGGACAGCTTGTACATTTCTGATGTGCTTTCCAACACAAGCATAGAGAGTCTTTACAGAATAGTTCAAGACAGGCAATATGAGAATTCTTCAAAACCTAAACATACTGACTTCATTTTTTAGAACAAAGAAGGTTGTATTTTTTTTAAAGCTGCTTTAAGAGCTGATGATCTTGAGAGAATTGGAATGCTAACTCCATTTTAGCTTCCTATTCATGCCCTCATAAAAGGCATTCTGTAGGAATGAAGAATAGTTATTCCACTGAAAAGGTATTCATGGCAGAAATAATTAAAAAACAAATCTGAAAAATATAGGAAGCATAGTACATAGTACAGATACTGACTATTTTGTGGCTGGGTTTTTTTTCAGATACACTTAATTTAAATTTAAACATTTAAGACTGTTCAGTCCTCCAGTCTTTCTGAAGTGCCATCACCACAAAGCTTTTAGTAAAATTGGTGAGGTACATATTTTTTAAGTCTGAATCTAGACTTGGTCATTTTGGCATCCGTGTATTCCATGCCACCTGATACTAAATCTCTTGAGACTCATAAATCAATAATTTTCCTTTTCTTACATATGCATTTTTATGTCTCTCCTCCTACAATTTCCTTTAGAGGTGAGCAAGACAAAACCAGCTGCCTTGAATACTGTTCAACATATATTGAGATTATAATCATTCAGTTAAGCACAGGTCCATATATCTACCATACGATGCTCTTCCGGATGTTCTTGTACTACTTTCCCATATAGCAATTAAAGCAGCTTTGGAAATAGCTTGTCACATATTTATCTTGAACAGGCTACATTCTAATAGAGGTCACCTGCAGTCATGAATTTTATACCCACTGTAGGAAACAGTAATATCAGTCCATATACTCTGGCTAAAATACTCTTATTCAGCCTGAACAGATGGCTGATTCATTGTGTATATAGACTCTTCATGGCCGACATTTTAAGCATAGTCACTTGCCACTAATAAGACACTGGCACTGCTTTAGAAGAACATGATGTTCTTTCATATTTCAAAACAACACTTCCACTCCGAAAAATACCAGTAAACAGTTTCTGAGATGTCAAAAAAAAAAAAAAAAAGTATCAGCTGATCCAGAGGATTTAGCAACAGCAGCATAGGATATTTTTTGTTGTCATTCCCGTAGGGATTTTAATTATACTGTTTTGTCTTTTCAACTGGAGATTGCATTTCCTATTGAACTGCTATTACAGTATTGACAATGCAGGTGTTCAGTGTTATTCTTTTGCTCTGAGCAAGCAAATGAGTTCATATTTATATTCTGAACTCATGTTTCAAGAAGCTATGAAGGGATTGATGCTGCTGTGGATATGCTACCAACCTCTTGTGCTTCACTTTGGAATGTAATACTAACCAAAACCCAGCAGTTACCATTATTTTTCTTAATTGATTTAAGAAAGAGGTGTATTCTGAGGATTTTTTTTTTTTTAATATCAACTACTATTATTTTGCCATGTTAGATAGTAGTTTAGAGCAGGATTCATCTGCCCAAACATAGATGAAGCTATCCGCACCTGAGCTACTTGTGAGGGCTCCCTTTATATTCAGTGGAGAGAAACAGGCACTTTTAGAGTGCAATTGATCTTCTCTTAAGATTGACAGCTACACTGTAGACATCTAAAGTTGGATGAGATTAATAGTGTCCCCAACATTTGTTAAATTATGCAAGATTCTATATAAATAGAAGACAAAGTCTCTTCCCTAAAGAGCTTTCATCTTCAGTCAATACATTTCCAGAACTGAGCATCTAAATTGCCTGTCTTTGTCAAGTGCTGCCCTTTGATGTTATTCCATAAGGTGTTCTCTGGTTTTCCTGGACAACACACAGCGCTCACTTGAGAAAGCGGTACTTTCAGGACAGCAAGCAGAAGAATTACCAAGAGAATCTCTGAGAGCCACTTTTCCAGAATTGTGATAGGTACCTTTTTTTTTTATTTATCTTTTTAGAAGAGACTTGCATTTTGTCAATTTTTACTGACAAGTTGGAAAGGCAAGTACTTCAAAGTAGAATGAAGAACAGTGTTTTCCTGTAAGAGACTACTCTTCCCATGTATGCTGATTCCTCTGGGAGACCACAAAACGAATTAGTAGCTTCTCCTCTTCACTGCTATGACGTCCATGTGCGTACACAAGCACAGAGATATAAGGGAACCAGAAACATTACTCATGCCATTTTCCAAGTCTTGGGCAGAGCACTGAAGAGGTAGGAATCCATAGGCAATATAGGCCTGACTGTAAATGAAAACTGAATATTTTTATCACTCTTATTTTTGTCAACAGAATTCCAACTCAAGGGAATGGCACAATTTGACTTCTCTAAGGCAAGAGGCGCGTTTTAGAAGGCAACAAGAGCAGCTACACTTACATGGAACACAAAATATTGGAAAACGAAGTCTTTTGGTACCTTATTTTGCTGTAACAAAATGAAAAGCAAGTTCTCAGTATTTGTAATAATCAAATATGCACAACTCAGTTTAAGACAAAAAGGTTTTATGTATTGCTATAATAGGAGCTCAAGATGCTATAGTGAAGAGAAAGCTAAACTGAAGTACTGCTCTACACTGCAAAAGCAGGTGTGGAGATGTGAGATATTTATCTTAGATTTTAGGTAAACATGCCTAAACACAGCCATCAATGACCATATTTCTATGGAGTGCACCAATGACTATAGGAATTGTTATAATTTACAACACTAACAGGTGAGATGTAGAACTCCTAATGTTTCTATGTAAGGATTAGAGACAGGGAAAACTTTCGAAGTTCAGTTTAAAAGAAACAACACTAAAAATTTGCCTGCCTAATCTTAAATGGTCAAGCAGATTGAAACTCATTGGCCTAGAAAAAAATCACAACACTATGCAATTACTCTGATAAGATTTCTAGTACACCAATTGCAACACAATAGGAGATAACATTCAGAACACCGCCAGGCACAAACTATCCTTTTACGAACCACTGTATGGTTTCATGACAGCCATCATTTTCCTTTTTTCTCATGCTACTCCCATGCTCATTTCAATAAACCCAAGCACAAATAACTTCAGAAGATTTTTAATAAAAATTTTATGAATTCCAAATATTTATATTTTACATTCTGTAACTTATTCTGATGAACTGACACATAAAGAGTCTGTTCCATTTTGTCAGTAACAGTGGTGTAAAACACCTTTTTCATACAAAAACTTGCTTTCTGGTAGGTTTCTGAGCCAGTCCGGCAGTTTCCAAACGAGTTATCTGCAGCAGATTGAAGTCTAACTGGTGGGGGAAATAAATAAATAACTTGCTTCCAGACAGAGGGATAACATCATCCAGAAGCACAACAGGCTTGTCAAATCAATGCAGGACACATCTAATTTGATGAGCTGGATGGCAGGAGAGGTTGAAAGTAGTTTATTTTACTGAATATGAGATATCATAAGTAAAATACCCTATCTGATAATTAAAGTCTCCACGGTAACAATAGCAGGATAACATGTGAATTTATGTTCATCAGGTAAACGAGTTAAACCCAGGCCCTAGGATTTTTAAAGAATTTTTCCTACCTCTTATATTCTGTCACTGGATAACTAGTCTGAAGAGAACTCTCTTGTTCAATGCATACAATCTCTTCAGTGTATATTTAACTATTCAAATTTAGCTAACATACTATTTTTACTAAAATATAAAGCAAAACAAGATCTCAGTCACAGCCACAAAATCTTTTTTAATGTATTCCTTGTGCTACTTCTGAATATTAATAAAAATTAATAATTAATTTTGCCTTTGGCATTGCAAGATATACTAGTTTTAATTAGTGTACTGTACTCCTATACAATTAAAAAATAATTGATGTCCACACTTATTGGCGGTCTCTGTGATCTCTTTTCCTGTTGTTGTCAACAAATGCCTCAAAAAACAAGTTCAAGAATGTTTTGCTGTCCACTTGATTTACACACCAAAAGTAACAGACAAATCTTTTATGATGAAACAGAACAGTTTTCTGTTTAAATTATACACAAGTATATTAACTAGAAAGAGAAAATTAAAAGCTGATGGCTCGAAGAAATAATGGGAAGACTATCAAAATGTTTAGTCTATCAACAAATTTGTCTGGAATGTATCAATGGGTGACAGAGTATTTCAACCTAAAAGTAGTAGCCATCTCGTATTTGTTATGTCAATCTTATTGAGCATTTAATGCTGATGTCCCACTTGATCAGTTTTAGTTATTTAAATTCAGCATATCATGTTACTGTTTTCCTCCATCATGTTAATTGTACCATGAACTACTTTATTATATAACACTGAAGTCTCTCTCTCACTCTGAAGGAAGGAGTCAAAGAATTAAAGTATAAATTCCCGTGGGGAAAAGTCCCTAACTTCCCTTCAACGTATTTGCACCAGGAATCTTGAATAAATATACGCTTTTTTTCATTACAGCCACTGAAACAAAGACATCAAATCCCAGATGTAAATTCTCCAGCACAGTTATGAAACAGAACAAAAAATTCAAGTGGTAAAGGACGACCCAAACCAATTATTCCTTATCTAATCCAGAAGTTCATGCTTGTAACTTGCATCTAGGTCAGAAAATGCATCCAGAAGAGACATTTCGGGGCATGACAAAAAGCTAGCTGAAAATCGCTGAGCTTATTTTTTCAGTATCACAGCACTACACACCTCAGTGTCAGACACAGGACAAGAGCTAGATAAACAAATAAACAGAAGAGCAAAAAGGATTTAGACAACACAGGAATAAAAATTCCTGGGTTTTTCTCATGTAATCCACGTGCTTGGTAGGGTGGTGAACATGAAAAATCAGCACATCAGATACTTATTTAATTAATGCTTTTATCATGATTAATGATCTCAATGGTCATTTTAACTAAAAATGGATGGGAATTCAAGTAATGTATTTAAATAAATATCACCGAAGAACTGAGAGCATTACAAAGTACATTCTTATTTCTGAGGATTTTTCAAAGTTATTTCTCAACGTCTCTGGCACTACAGATGGAAGTCAATGGCTTGCCTTGGTGAAAGAAATTCAACTGGTTTCCTTTTACACTTTAGATGGGCAGCATCTTGGGTGAGTTCCCCTCCCCCCGTGAGGCTGGGGCTGTGGATACAAAGGTGTCCCTCCGCTGCTGTGCCCGAAGGTGTGAACGCCTCAATTACCACACAGAAACAGCAGCAAGTGCCTTGTTTTCGAATATAAATCTTCAATAGATTAATAAGTAGATTTTACTATTGAACACAAACAAGAAAACAGTGTAAAAAACGAGACTGGAGATACACAATCTACTGCAGACGACAGTGTGTCCCACACCCCTGCCATCCTGAGAACCATTAGCTACCAAGAAATGGCAGTTCTGTTGTGAAAGGCTGCAAGTGCCAGAGCTGTAGGACACCTGGAGACTTGCAAGGCCCCAGCAGCACTGGGAAGCCTGAATGGCTCCAAGCTGCCTCCTGCCTCTCCATAACCAGTCTGGGGGGTCCCCTCAGGCCCAGGCCAGCTCCTAGTAGCCTTTGGCATAGTGTAGGAGAGCTCTGACGCCCTTCAGCTCACTCACATAAATGTGGCCACATAACTTAGGCTCTGGGTGCCTGATATGGCAAGATGAAACTTGAAAAAAGCCCCACACATTCCCATTAAAAGCAGCGAAGAGGCCTCAAAACCCCTGCTGGCCACCGGTACACCACCACCATGACTTGGCCACCACCATCTCTGCAAGTGGTCTGATCACTGCGTCAAACAGTGCTGACTTTAATGCTGTTTTGTTATGTGGATTTGCGCTAAAGCAGAGCAAATGGGGGGATATTGCTTCCAAAATTTGGAGCCTTGTAGTTAAATGCCCTAATTCTGGAGTCCCAAGATACAGCTTGGTAATTCTGACACGCCTGGGGACCTCAGTTGCAGCCACAGGTCACTGCAAAGCAAATTAACAAGGCAACAATTAAATGGCATGAGTGGAAGCGAGATCTTTTTACCAAGTACCTTCCCCTGCACTTCCAAAATTCATCAGAAATTTCAACTGACTAAAAAGTACTAAAGAAACAGGGACAAGAGTTGCTAATTCACATATGACCACATTTCCAGTAGCTAAAAGTCTCACTTTAGTTGCCAATGAAATGCTAAGCAGTAGACACATTAATTCCACTTGTATAAATTTTCATAGCCTGTGCACATTTTCTTTTAAATTTATCAACATTTTTAAATTCCAGTTTTTATAAGTTCTGTTTGCATCACGTGTCATGGTTACAACTAGCACAAATTCTGAACAATGAATCCATAAATACTCACACACCTACAATAAACTTCCCTTTTAACCTTCCTCATCATCCTCAGTTCAGGATAGTCAAAGTAATAAATGCAACCCAAAGACAACTACTATAGAAAGTCTCAGTACCCCAGCCAGGGCTCCAGAGGTCTACTCCTAGAAGTTTTGAACATAAAACCCTTCTCTCCTCCTCATCATATATTTCTTCCCAACCCTCCCATAGAGGCAGTCCTGAACAGGATGCTTTTCCCCTTTTATTTATGTGAATTCTCATGACATGTCATGCACCACATTCGTAGCAATCACTGACAGATAGTTAAAGTTTCTAACAGGCTACAGGGGAAACTATTTTCCACCAACTGTTCTTCTACATGCCAGGATAAAATACATCTTGTGGACTAAATCTCTTCCCACTTGCATCCTGCCAAAAAGCGTGGGTTTTGTTTTTCAAACGAGGCTTGAATGAAATTCCATTAGCTATTCCTGAGCTGTGGCAGAATAACTATTCCAGCATTAAAAAAAAAATCTAACCACAGATAATTGAACTTGTCTCAAACATGAGTTGTTTTCTGGAAACATGACACGGGAATAGACTTTAGTATAACGGCAAAGTTATTTGGTTTGTACAATTTTCATTGAATCAAAACCAGTTAAAGACCACTTGAAACCATAAGGTATGTCAGCGTCTTAGAAAAATATTTTTAGATTGGCTGGGATGCTTTAACCATAGATGCTTTCTTCATGTACGGGTGAATACACTCGTTAGCTCACATGTATGTGGAAAGCCATCATAACTCAGAAGTTATTCCAGAATTGCTATCATCACTTTTTAATTTTTTATATGCTTTTTCAGTATAATACAAGAAACAAAATTAATTTTAAAGAAGTCAAAAGCAACAATGCTTTATCCATGTTACGTTCTTGTGATTTTTTTTTAATGTTGCTTTTGGTTTTGAATGCTATGTCAATGCAAGGACTGTGGAGTAAAAGATTTTATATTTAATTTACTGTACATAATGAATGTAAACAGACTATATATGTTTTCACCCAGGCATAGTAAGAATTACAGCATATTTCCTCTAAGCACTGAACATGCAGAAAATTTAAGTTTTTAATATGCTCCTGGATTGAGTTTAAGCTTCAAACAACTGAGGAAAAAAAATGAGGAATTTTAGCCAGGCCACAGCAAATCCAAACTTTGTTGGTGTTTGTACTTGATGCATCCAAAGGTATATTCAGCATTTCAGTCTTCATGAACCCTGGAAGATCACAGCTCCTGGTTTTCTGTATGACTCACCTTAATTCTTCACAGTTTTTTTCCTGCAGATACCATACTGGGAGTCAGGAAAGAAAGGGTGTGGCAGCCTCAGCCTCCAGACTTACCACTGCTGATGACTCTAGGAAGAAGAGAAAATACATGGATAAGCCATCCTGCTACTCAAATTCTGCTCTGATCCCCCCTTCTCATAGCTAGGAAATAAAACTGGATTTTCTCCAAGGCTAGACAGGTGGCAGGGAAATATTTTTTGGTTAATTACCTCAGAATGCTGGGAAAGGTGTGCTGCTACCTCATGTCTGCATTGCGCTGCCTCACACTGGTAATTAAGCTGATCAGTACTGGTACATCTACCCACCAATCAAAGCTGGATATAAGGGATATTTTGAGGAGACAAAGCATTAAACAGCATTGAATTAAGAGTTTGGCTAATCAAGATGGCACATGTACTACTTGAAAAATAAGGCCAATCCTTCCAAAAGAGGGACAGCTGGCATGCTGAAAGTCTATCTTAACTACAAGAAATGTATTTCTTGCTTTAAGAGTCACAGTTGGGGCCTCTGTGCAGGCTTTTAGCTAATGAGTTGATAATGTCTCCTTCAGGAGAAGGGAAAAAGGCCACTACTCAAATTCTCCTTGATTCCTCTTCATTTGGGATCCTGGCAAATCAAGGTTGGCTCTAATATTTTTATAATGACCGGTCTTGCCAATGGTGGACTCAGTGACAAGCACACTAAACCCAGCCTGTAATTAAACACATCTTTGTAGGTGAAAAATTAAAGACTACATATAAGTGGTTCAACTGAAATGAGGAAAACTACGTGCCTTTACACGGTACGTGTGTTTTTAGCATTTCAAATATCTTACTGCTTCTGAATTACTGGACTACCCCTTCATATTGTGACATTCTTGAACACATCCAAATTTAAACACTATTATTTTTAATGCACTGTTTTCTGTAGGGAATACATAGCAAAGTCAATTTTGTATCATTAACAACAGAAAAAGAGAGATTTTCCGCTATAAGTGCTGCCAAAAAAATGCAGCCTCATGTATTTCTGTGAAGGTAAGTATGAGAGATGTTCACCGTATTTCTTAGAGAAAATAATGTGCTACACGGCCGAATCCACACAGATGTGAAAACAAGCACAGAGATGCAAAGGTAGTGACTGTCTTAATATTTTCCAGAAGGAAAATCATTTGGCCCAAGCACAAATATGTGTGTGGCACTTAAGGCACTTACCTTACCTGCAATTTGCTGTGAGCATCTGTGGAAGGACATATGTACATGCATGTAGTCAATTTAGTATTCAGGCTTATCAGTGAACCAGCTACATATTTTCAGTCATTTTTGCTATAGTCTCCATACATAATGTAAATTCATTACTTGTTCAAATTAGGCACACAATTAAGCGTATCTGTTTTCATAAAACTGCCCCTTAACATGACCTAGCCTCACAGTGCCTGGACTTACACTTTGCATTGCTTACAATGCAAGATATTTCTAGAAAGGGACTGCTTCAGACTACAGGGCCTAAAGCACAAACTGCAGCAGAGCTTAAGAGTAGCAATCAGTATTAATTGCAGCATTCATGGGATTTTTTTAAACATAAATCAAATTAATAGATTGCACAATTTCTCAACTATTACTCCCAACAAACTGTACTCTAGATAAATAATTGCTTACCCTGCTTTTTAAAGACACATTTCTGCCAAGTCTGAGTTAGAGACCAGCTTCAATTCTAAAAAAAAAAAAAAAAAAAAACCAAAAAACCACCACCAACAAAAAACCCAACTTCAGCATTTGCTGAATTTAACTGTTGTTTAATATAAAAATTTTACAAAAGTAATATACATGTTAAGATGGCAAGTTGAGATGAGGGTCCAATTCTGACATGCAGAGGTGATACAACTTGAAATGCTGCTAGACTGATCTTCTAATAAAAATGAACAATACAATCAAATAAATTATGTGAGGTCATTAAAACTATTAAAGTCATTCATCAAACAGAAAACAGATCTTTTGATTTTCAGGGAAATACTAAGACTCCAAACATCCCTCTGCAGTCTCTTTCATCATTTCAGTAATTTTCAACATGAGTCCGTCCTCGTCTGAATCCACTGAATGCTGCCTCCCACTCCTCCCCCACTTCTCCTCTAATAGTGTTCAGAGAGAACTTCAAGATGTGGGCTAATGGAGCTGGCATGGGTTGGAGTTTAATATTGCATGTGCTTAACTTTTTGTGCAACTGACCAACATGACATGTCTAACTGTATAAATGGAAGTTTTATGGTGATAAGATCAGTAGTTACTGAGATATTTATGTGACATGCTGACAGATATAAAACTACAAAGCTTGCTTTTATGCCTTACATCCTCTAGAAAAAAAAATAAATACTAAGATGACGGGTCACTTTGAAGAGAATTTATTATCTAAATTACCTAATACCTGGCTAAGTTCTAATATGCAAGATGAGGTCTCAAAAATGCCATTAAAACTATGAACTTTAATTTCAGAGGATCTTAGTATTCTCTGCCAAATGGGGCAGAGTACAGCCAGTTTGCTTGTCTGTCTCTCTCTCTAGATCATGGTGCTGTCATCCAACCAAAAGGGAGAATGATGACAATAACCAGAAAAAGGCAAAGGATAACCTCTCTCCGGTTTTTACACTCTGTAGGTTTAGGTCTCTCAGGGAGATTCTCATCACTGCTGGGGTGGAGGAGGAAGACTATCTGAGAGGAGAGAAGGTCAAGATTAAAGAAAATGTGTTATTTTTTGGTGTGTGTATATGTACACACACACACATACATCTATAGCTATAATCTCTGGGTGAAGCGGAGTCTCTTTTACATTTTGATCTGGGGAAAACCAACCTCAGAAATTCTCAAAGAACAAGATGATGATGTTTCCAGCTGCTAGAAAGCAGCTCCCCCCCAGCTGTGCCCACAGCTGAAGTTAAAAGCCTGCTCTACTTCCCTCTCTTTTTGATGTGAATGTTGCTTCACACACTGAGAAGGTGGGCAGCTGCAGCAGTCAGTAAAAGAAGGGGAAACAGCCTGGTGGCAAAAAAGATCATAAATAATAATAAATAAATAAAAATAATAATAAAAAAAAACATTCTAGAAAAGAGTTAGAGACTTGTAGGGAAATATAAGGCCAAAAGGAAAGGAAAACTTCACTTCAGGAGACACAAGTACCAGACAGTCTGCAAAGAATACTGACCTTGAGAACAAGAGAACTTGGAGGACAAAAGAAATCAGCAGGCTGGGGGAAAGTGAAACATATTCAGCTCTGCACTTACTTTCCCATGAGGTCAGACCCTTCCAGGCTAGAGAAGATGTTCAGTGCCTTTTACCCCCACCTGAGATGTCCCCCACTCCAATTTGTTATAGTGCACGTTTTCCACAGGAACAATGATCTGTATCGTCAGGGCTGAGAAAACCAGCTGTCTCCCCAGCACCTCAGTGATCCCCTCTAATCCCCTATAACCCACCCACATCCATACTCCCTGTGACACTCACCCTGCTGTTCTTCTCTCACCTCCCACATCCAGACATCAGCAGGAAGATGCACACACACCAAACATCTGCCACAAATGTCCAGGCATGACAGAGAGAACAGTCAGTCTTGGGTGAGAAGCCTTTTTGCTTGGTTAAACCAGAATTTTGTTTTCTAGTTTCCCACAAATCTCTGTTTTCTCCTTAAGCCTTTTTGCCATGGCCTTCTTGATAGCAGGTATTTTATTTCTTTGGCCTGGCTTCTGGTCTTGTCTGAAACTTCTGGTGGGAAGGAATAAAAGCAGCAGTGGAATCCAAAATGAGATTTGGAATAAAGAAACAGAAGAGCATTGGGTGTTCCTGTCCCCATAACAAGCACACAGGACCATCATGACTTGTGTGAACCAGTAGCACAGGTGAAGGTTTGGGAAATGTTGGGAGTGGGACACTTAGCCCAGGCTTTGCTTATAGTAATTTTAAAATTAGTATCTCAGAAAGAAAGTGCTGGATTTTTGGCATTTTTCACATCAGCTTCATCTGCAACATTTAGGAGGTCAGACTGAGTTATTTTTTTTACCTTTAAAAAACCTATGCTTGCTGTTGGAAGAACAAAATGAAAATTTGTGTAGGAATATTTAGCAAATCTCCCTATTAATCACCTCTCAAACCTCTTTTTTAAAGAAATCAGTGGCATTGTTTAAGGTCTACAGTGATTTTTCTGGCATCATGATTTTAAGTTTATTTTGAATAGTGTTAGGGAGACGACTTTGTTGGTTGTGCCAAATTATCATGGTGATTAATATATAATTAAGATTCTTAACAATACCTGTTGTGTCAGCAGGAACATGTCAATTCCTTTGTCTTCACCCGATGCACACACCCAGGGCTGATTGCTCAGATATTGTTGGTGGCTTACATAGGAGCCATCACCTAATGATTAGGTGGAGCTGACAAATAAAATTGTATAAACTGCAAGATAACCTCATATTTTAATTCAAACAAAAGTACCAAAAATATTGTTCAGTAGTTGTTGGGTTGTCGTATCACCGCTCAAAACCCAAAAGCTGGTGGCTCTAGCTGCCTCTAAAAACAGGACCAAAAGCTAATCTCACAACACAGATGAAGTAACAGAAAAAACAGTACTGCTGTCATTGGAGATACATTGGTGTACATACATGAGAGCAGAACCCAAGCATTAGCAGTACCTATACAGCATATACTATATATACTTCAGGTTAAGCTGATGTACTGAATAGGAAAACAGCAAAACAAGCAAAAAACAAATCCCCAACCAAAAAGAAACTATCTGGTCTTTTCCCTCTTATCCAACATCTTTCCTGATCATCACACAGCCACAGTCTTACTTCTCTAAAGCAGCTTTGCCAGGCAACTGTCTGTTACAGCGTACGTAAATGTGATTTTGTTTAGGGGACATTAAGGATGCAGGTGACAAAACAGAAGCAGCATATCAGCCACGAATTAAAATCCGTTACTGTATTTTAGTTTATTGATCTACTGTAAGCTTCTCGGCATTGTCTAATTTAAATAAAACTTCAATTTGTAACAATACTATAAATAGAAGGCAATATTGATCAGAGTGCCACCAGCCTGCTGAACTTTTGCTATCACTGAAGCTTGACCAGTTAATGTTGAATGTTACAATTTATTACACTGCAAAGTACAATACAACACAATAGCATTTAGATTTATAAACAAAGATATGCTGAACTACTGAAAGCAAGTTCAGTCAGCTCTGAACAAGAAGAGCGTTCTGATTTAGTGGTACTCCACAGCACTATTTCCCTACCTCAGGCAATATTTCATTACCTCTGTGATATGAACACCTGTTAAATCTGCTGAAGATTGAAGAATTTGGTTTCTTTTAGACTCTTTTAAATCCCAGCAAAATATCTGATGTCCATCACCAAAGATTCATCACTGCTGTGGCAGTTTATTCAACTTTTTGAGGAACATTACTAGTTAAGATGGGCAAACGATGTCCTGGGAGACAGAACCTTCATAACAAATGGTAGCAGATGCCAGCTCCCTAACATCACCTGGTTTCTTCCCCTCTTCCCTTCCACAGGAGTAAAAACTGAAGTAAATAGATGCAAAAACTGGACACTTACAGGTAAATTCTACATTAGGGGCTGTTCTCAGGCAGCGAGCAATAAAACATTCTCTAGAAAAAGAATATTTCATTATGGCTTTTTCACTCCTGAAGGTGCATTGTTTCAAGGAAATTACTGAATTGCCTTAAAGCAAGCTCAGTGTCCCTGTGCTCACCAGCCAGGAAAGAACTGGTGCTGCTTTTCAAAGGGCTTGTTTTCTAGGTGCTGGAGAGAAGGTTCCTTGTGCTCTTCTTCTCTTGAAGTGTAGGGCCACTGGGGGAGCCTGCAAAGAAAAGTGTCATAGGAAACGGGTCTCTGGGTTTTATCCCAGAACAGAGGAAAATCAGCAATTCCTAACCAGGGCTTCTCTACCCCGGAGTTGTATGATTTTCTGCACAATCTGCAGAGGGAATCCTTCAAAGCAGACAAGGCCCCTTTATCCACTTCACCCTTCCAGGGCAGATCTCTTCCTTTGCCTCCCTCTGACCCGTGAGTTTTAGTGATTTCTTGCATCTCTTTCCCCTCTGTGCAGCCTGTCCCCGCTCTCCCATAGCTGGGTCCTTCACAGAAAAGGTCTCTTTTCCTGCTGTCACAGAAACCTGACTGTCTTCTCAGGAGATCAAAGCCTCTTCCCATGCTCTCGCCTCAGTTTCTGCCTCACCCCCACATTAGCACAAGGCACAGAGACTGGTGGGACCCAGGCATGCTCTTTGTGAAGAAAAAAAAAAACAAAAATAAGCTGTGCTACAAAACAAAGCACAAGCGTACACCTGAGAGCATCCACCTGGGACATGCTCAATTTTCTCTAAGGAGAACTAAGCCATAGTTTACTGGGTAAGAAGATGCAAGAGAAGTAGCAGCCTTCAGCAATAGCCCCCCTCCCTCCATGGGCTGCGGCCAGCTCTGTGCCTGCCCCTGCCCCAGGCAAGGCACCCAGAGCTAGAAATGCCCAAACACCCACCAAGACCCCAGGGAATGGGAAGGAGGGAAGATCTGCAACAACTTCCACTACAAAACAGTGCAGGGAAATCACGTACATAGCACTGATATCACCCTTATTTGAACTAGAAAACAATAATGTAAATAAAGTAATATTAGCATGCACATTTCCTGGGAGAATTTTCTCCCTACAGAGCTCAATGTCTACTAGCCTTCAGCCAAAATAAAGGTTGCCAGACAGTAGATTCTTTCTTTTCTTCCTTTAGCAGAGAATGTAATCCAGTCTGACGCTTTCAGACTGGGGAATTATGTTTTTTAATTGGGAACTGTAACTATACCACTGTTATCACAGAAACAATGTTGGGGTTTTAATTTTCCTTATTTAAAACAATATCAGGCATTTTGAAATGGCTTCAGGTGAATGGGACATGACTTAATGGGTGTTCTGTGGACAGAATATGTGATTATTAGATTAGCCTTTTAGTCTTTCATTCAAAATTCAGCATGTCTCTAGGTATTTTTGATCCTGTCATGTTAGGAGTAACATGGTCTTAATATGTTTACTATTTACAGGTGCATGCACTCCTAATATGCCCTGACACACGTAAATATGCTGACACTCCCACTGTGCAGGCATCGCTGCAAACGTAGCGCATCCCTCCTCAGCAAAACAACACAGGAAAAAAACCACCACTACAAAACAAAACAAAACTAAAACCAGTCAAATTACTTTGACAGTATTTCCTTCATTTTTAAAGCTTCTTTTTTAGGTAGCACAGATGCAAGATACCAAACCTAGAGAGATCAAGCGGTCTGTAAAATAGCAAAATTCTGAATTTGGCAAATATAAATGACATTTATCCTATTCCTATTTAAAATGTTATTTGATGTGATAATATTTGGCAGTTCCTTACATCTTCTTCCTAGAAAAAAACAAATTCTGACTTTAAATCACAAATTACATTTCAATTTGAATAATTCCCTAACTACAGGAATTTTTAATTTCATATTGATGGAATCTTCAGTCTGCACAATTCCTAATTCTGTAATTCACCCAACCAAGGAATTTAAATAGTAACATTTTATATCCTCGCAAATAACGAAGAGAGTACAAAGTGTGATTCTTTGCATAAACTGTTGAAAACATACCAGGAATATGTTCAAATAAGCTTCATAAATAATATTAACTAAATAAAATACAGAATGTCTCAATCTGTTGCAGGAAACTTGGAAAGCAGAAAAGAGGTTACATTCACTGAATATTTTATTCATTAAAAAGTATTCACACCAGTCTAATCAAAAGTTTGGCTTTTGCATCCCCCTTTTCCTTTTCCAGCTGTCAAGTTCTGGTCTGAACACCACATTTGTTGACTTCTTCTGCCAAAGTCTTGTTTAGTTTATGGATTCACAACTGGACAGAAGGAAAAAGGGAGGCCTGAGACAGGCCGAAAGATAGACAAGAGCAGAGTTGAATAAAGCCAGATCAGGTGAAAAGGAAATGAGATCTGGAAAAAATCAAAAGGCAGGAGGCCTAGGGAAGGACAAGAGCACATATGGGAGAGGATTTGCAGATTGAAGGATATAATAATGGGGAATGGCAGCTAGGAGACAATGAAACCCACAAACAGATGGAAGGAAAAAGGACAAGGAAAAAGAAATAAAGTTCAAAAGTGCTAGAAATAGAGCAGGAGCTATTTAACAGAGAATCAGACAGAGAGAGGGAAATAAAGAAACAGAACGGAAAATGAAAGATTTGACTATTAAAAAAAGCCCCTACATTAAACTCTTCATCATACAGGGTTCCACATCAGGAAGCTATATTTCTGTTTTTTTCCAAGAAAGTCTGATATTTGGAACTGTTTCAATGCAAAGGTAGAGCGGGTTAGAAAAAGGGTGTATAACTGAAACTCCTGTACACTTTTAATAACAATATCTATTTTTAGTAGACCGACAAGTACAAGCCAGATCCTTCAGAGTTGTCCTCTCCATTTATCTGTATATAAACAGAAAGAATTCCATAAGGCAAATAAACACCTCTTGCCATCTGCTGAGAAGCAAGCACCAAGAATCTTTACGAGTTCATTTTAATGAAAAACTTTTCAGAGCCGCATGGTATGTAACACGATCCATCAACGTTTCAGTTTCGCAGCCCTTATTAAGAGAGACACATACAAAAGGTGGTAAAATCTCTGCTTTCCAAGAACAATATATGAATTACTGAATTCTTTTTAAAATTGCGTATTAATTTCTATAAACCTTACTTTAAAAAAACTCTTGGCAGTTAGCATGGACCACTGCATATGTATAAAATGTCACATATTTCAAAAACTTACAGATTGCTTTATCTTTTTCATTTTTTTTTTCTACTTAAATATGGTATATGCTAAGATATTCTAAAAACACACAGATTAAACTGTGTTATTCTTTTTTTTCCCCACACTTATTACTCCCAATGAAATAGATGCTTTATCCATCTCAGTATGTTAGTGACCTGTACTGCCTCTTTGCATCAGAAGACAACTTTGATCTCAAATTTTTTGCATTTGAGTAAAGGATAATCTCTAAAATTAAATGTAGGTTTATAATAATTGATAATTCAGTTTCTTTGTTGAATATAAGGTACACGAAGGGCCTTTATCCTGCAATGAAGAATAAAACAAAATATGTTTCCTCATGCCAGGCTTTAGCTCATAAAATTAACAAAGGTTATTATACCCAGGAAAGTGAGAACAGCACAGATAATCCAAGGGTTTGTCCCAGTGAAATCACTTTAGCTTCACCTGCCCCAGTGATCCAAAGGTCCTGCTCCATATCATAAGAAACGCTCTCACACAACTGCAGTACCTCTGTATCCACCACACATAAAATGGGATAGTCCTTACTCCTCCTTTCCTGAAAGTAAAAAAAAAAAAAAAAAAAAAAAAAAAGTCTTACAAAAGCTTATTTCCATTTGAGAAGGAAAACGGTCTACAGAAGTGTAAGGTCATCTGTGAGGGGGCTTATACAGGTACAGCTGTACCATGTGCGTTCATTACTACAGTCAGGTCTCTAAACTGTGTTACCAGTACACAATTTCTGAGTAGTCTGGGCATGAGGGACCTGTTAGTGGACAGGCAAGCATCACTTATAAATGTAAACAGCCAAGAATATCTCAGAAAGAAAGAAATGGATGAGTTTTTAGACAGTTATACCTGCTTGATAAATCACATTAATTACTTAAATAAAAATAGCTATTGAACAAGTCAACTCCGAGCTCTGTTTGGGGTTTTTGTTGTTTTTTGTGGTTGTGGGTTCAGGGTATTTTTAAATGTATATTTTGTTTGAAATAAAGCCCCAGGTCACTCTTGGTGCATTTTTTTTTTAAGCTAGTCAGGTTAGAAACCCCTGAAAAAAGGTGGTTTTAATGGAAAGGCTGACAACTCCTTAAGTGTAGCATTGTGAATGATGGCACCTTGATCAGAGTTGGAGAAAACGTTCAATGTGATATAAGATACTGAACTAAGTTGTAAAATGACAAGGACTGAGTGAACAGTTTTTAATACAGATAATATTGTTCATGTAGTCTATAAATATAGAATTAAATGTTGACCTCTATCTCCCATGTCAAAAGTCAAAGTCAGTGTCAGCACATATTGTTTTTATTTGTTTCAAGAGAAAAATAGATCAACAACATTAACCTCACAATGAACAGAGAATTGAATGAATTAAAAAGCAGTACCCCATAAATCCCTTTCCTTTTATTGGCACAGTGATAAAAATGCCTAGGGCTTAGAGGAAAAGGGTAGTCTCAGACACTAGTCTGAGATGCTCTATGTACACAGAGCTGTACATCACATGCTAAAACAGAGGAACAGAGATATTAAGATTTGTACAGTCTCATATAATACACAATATCCATCAAATTGCGTCATAGCATCCTGCACAACATGGTACGTCAGATATCCCTAAGACAAGTAGGCTATTTTAAAGCAACATCAGCCTTCCACCTGCATTTGAAAAACCTTTCAGAAAACAGATTTAATATGCAAAAAAAGATTTTATTCAATACTGCCCATACTTGCAGTATACCAATATTTAAACACAAATTCCATTGTGTTTAGAAAGTTATTACCTTCACTGGTTGGGTATCTCTTTAAATTGTTGGCTCATTGTGATAGGACTGAGAGAGGTGACATTTTTCTCCTGTTTAAAAAGTAATTTTTTCCAAAACACCTCATAATAATAAAAAGCCCCTATTTCACAATGCCGTAGTAAATTTGACAGTTAACTAAAATGAGCAGTTTCAATTGCAAATTCAGTTTAATTGCAATTTTTAGTGCTGCACAATTAAACTGAAAATGTTCTCAAAAAATTCACAGAGTCAAAACTAGGACAGAAACAAAAATATTTTCACATTGGTTTAGGCTTCTCTAATCAGTTTCTAGAGAAACTGACAAAATGTAACATCAAAAAATGAATCAGTTTAACAAAAGAAAAGGAATGGTATCATCTGAAAAATTCAGCTGATAGTTTTTGTTTACATTTTCTTATCCTCCTGCAGCTTGTAGAATATACACAAATTCTTTTGGTTTAATGCTTCAATGGTTATCTGCTGGCGATGTTGCATCATGTGAAAAACATTTTACCATGTTTCCACTGTGTACTAAATGCACAAAAGGGACTAATTACGTTTGTCAAAGCTGGAGTGTGTTCTGGGGTAGGCTTGCTAGAACCAAATGCCATTTTTTCTTCTTGAAATGGGCTGACTTTTAATTTCACCAGTAAAGTGTAGGCTTGGAGTGAAATCTTGACTCATACATACTGCTGAAGGCTGGTATGCTAAAGCTAAACTATATCTTGGTGAGAAAAGCCTTCTCAGGCTGAACATTCACAGCCTTTGAAAGAATTTTACAGCTGGCTATAAAGAGCAACTTTTCTGCTCCACATGTATACATGCAGCTTCTGGGCAGAACCAGTCATGGTGCTTTTCATAGCTGGATGATCAGAAGACTTCTCTATAACTTCTAGTAAAGAAGTGAAGACATACATTTTATTATACTAAAGGATTATTGGTGTGTAGAGCAGTACTGAATGGCTGTATAAAGCAAGTCACTTAAGGTCTTACTAAGCTTGTAAACTTAGTCATAGCTTCACATAGAGAATTAATTTTCAAACAGGGTAGGTACTAAGACACATGGTTGATAAAATTAATTTCAACCTTGGTTTTAGAAGATCTGCTTTTGATTTGAAGAATACTGCCTAGTGCACAAATAAGATGATGAATTTGTTTCAAGAACCTAAAAAAAAAAAAAAAAAAAAAAATTTATTTTACCCCCTTTTNAGAATTTCTTTTCCCTCTCTTTATTATGATTTGATTCAAAATGTGTTCCTTACCTCATCAACCCAGCTTGCATGTGGCTAACATTACTAATATTGTAAGTTTAAAGTTCAGCTGCTACAGCAGTCAGGTAACAGATGCATCAGCTCTAAAGCAAGAATAATATGCGAGTTCATGGTAGGTGGTGGTTCTCCACTGAGAAACAAAAATAAGGTTCTGCATTATGACTTGTGCCAAGTTGCCTGGTCAGCAGTCTGACTGCACAGGCAGTGGCCAGTTTGCACCAGAGACTGTCAGGATGGATACCAGTAGAAATGAAGCTCTGCAGAAAGGTAATGATGAGTCACAAGCATGGCAAGAGCTGGATCTCCAGGGGCATTCCTGGTGAGTATGTGACTGGAGCTCTAGTGCGGGAGCTCAGCACTGAGATGAATGTGTGAATGATGCTGCAGCCTCCTGCTTGGTCTCATCAGTGCCATCCTTTAACTTGGGCTTCTCTCAGTAGGTCGAAAGAGTCTTTTGATGCTTGTTGTTCTTAAATGTTAAAGAGCAGTAAGTTCACCCATTAAAAATGTCAAACCTCCCATATAAAAACCAATGATCGTATTTATTAAATTGGTAACTATATTGCTTAATGTGATTCCAACACTAACAAGGCACAGAACAGAGACAACTTAAAATGTTAAAGATTGGAGCACACGAACAGGAAATACAAAACTGAGTGACAGTGACTGCTGATAGTAACTGATGAAAACAAAGTTTATTTGAAAATAACAGTACCCCAACTCATAATTATTTACAATTTAAGAAATTCAGCATCAATCCTGCGATGTGAATTTTGCGTTTGTCATTTTCTCCCAGAACTTTGAAAGCTTTCTTATGTTTGTTTTACAGATGGGAAAAATTATTTCTCCAAACATCAACCAAGAATTTTGCCATCAAATTTGGTGCATTGCATTGCACAGATATATTGCCTGGGATAAATTCATCAACTCAAATCCCATGTAGGCACCATTATAGATTACAAATAGCTTATCTATATGTTAAGCATGTCTGAGATTTTCAGCATTTCTTACTGAATTTAGAAATATGTACATACCTATTCAGAAGAATAGCATTAAACTCACATAGCCTTTTTTCTAACAAGTCTTCAGTGTTAGATTTATCAGAAATTGAAGATGTGTTCAGCTTATGATGATCTTCCACTTAAATTCAGTGAATTCATAAAATTAAATATACTTAATGTATTCACTGATATTTATTATTATTTCAATAATAGTAAAATGCAGATAAGTCTTTGGCTAGTTGAAATTTTATCATGAGCTCCAAAATCTTCACACATATTTAGCATACTGATTCCAGTTACGGGGAAGCAAATTAGCAGATGAGCGTTGTAATAATCATTAGTTAAAATTCTCTGATACAGGCTAGTGTCAGCTTCCACTTTCAAAACTGAGGAAAATATTCATAAGCTTTTACTTCTTTTAATAGAGAATTCACTGTTAACTAGGATTCAGATCCCATGTGTTCATTCTCCCTACAGACATGAATCCTCTTTTAGGGATTCTATCAAAAAGCTCTCACTGGTAACAAAAAAATAATAAAAATAACACCATGGTAAAATGCATTCAGTCAGTAGGATCTAAAGGCATTGAAACCTGCAACACCAGCTGCAGAAAACCTTATAAACCTACCTTTATTTCTTGAAACCACAGTCATCTGAGAGAGAATATTATTTTCTATTAAAATATAAAACACGTGATTATTGATTCTTCCTACAGACTTTTTACATCTTATATACCACACCTTTAAAAAGATCTAAATTTTTAAACTTTCCAATAAAATAAAAACTAGATGATAAGAAGGCAAGGTAGACCAATTTCAAATCCTGTAAGACCATTAGAAACTTCCTACTAGAGAAACAGAAGCTAACAGAAGAAATCACACACCATATTTTCACATCCAGGCTTGCAGAAATAGCTTTTGCGACTCCTATGCTCTGCTATAAATGTGCTTTTTTCGTCAATCTTTTGATCTATACGAAGCAAAATAAGGACAACCAGAGAGCTACATACATCACTCAAAAACACAAACATGCTCAGTGATACCACAAAGAACTAAGAGCACAGACTTGTTACCAAAGGAAGGAGAGGGGCTCCTGAGATCCTACAGTGAAAGCAACCTACAAGCCAATCCAATTCAGAATTCATCTTTCTCATTTACACTGTAACACATTTGTGGGATCTAGTTTACTAGAAATCGCCTGAGGGGAAAGAAAGGGAATCCAGTGTAATAAAAAAAGTGCCAGAATGAATAAAGGGCTCACAACTTCCACTGCTTTGCTGACACTGGAGAACAGAAGCGGGCAGGGTTTTGTCACAGTTCTGATATCCATCAAATGTTGTGGCTACAGTATTTCTGCCCTTTCAGTGAAATCTGGGGAAAAAATAAAAATATTTTAAAAAATTATATATGTTACTTATTAAACTGACAAGCCAAAGATTGTTTTTTATTCTTTTTTTTTTTACCCATTTATGGATGGAAATTAATGAAATGGCATGAGACTGAAGCCAATGACAACTGCTAATCTGTAAGCAACAACAAGCAAGGAAAAGCTGATAGGAGTACAGCTGTTTTATTTTAATTGAGGAATGATTTTATGTTGGAAGCACTCAATATTCACAGCAAATTAAAAATAATGAAGTGAATTGATACCAATGATATTTTTTTACCTACTATCCCTTTGTAAATCTATTTCTTCACACAAATTGACATGTCTAATTGATACATACGCTATTATTCCTCATTAGTAGGCTGAATAAAATAATTCTTGATTAAATTTATTGCAATTTACAATCCAGCATAATGTTTGCAAGCTATAAAAGTCAATCAACAGGAAACAGAAAAAAAGAGATGACATTATTACTTCTTACATATACACAATTTCATGTGTTTCATGGGACCTTCCTAAGCATTTCATTTCTCCTCAGGAGCTAAGGTCCATCTCCAACAGGTCACATCATTTTTCACATGATCATAAACATATTTCAGTGCATACAGTCCTCTGAGTTTTTTGATAAGTATCACCTCTAATAAGCAAATTATTTGCGTATTTAGCATTCTGTTAGAAGTTGTCTGGAAGAGTTAGTCTTCTGCTAACAAACAAAATTATGCAGAACAGCTGATGATTTACTTCACCTGGATTAAGGTTTTTGATTTGTGTTTTGTTACCGCTGTGCGAAAAAACGTTCACACAAGTAGCAAAAAATTCAGAATTTCCGTGGAACAAAGAAAGTCAATATCAAATTTGAAAAGCAAAATGTATATTCTATAATGCAGAGTTTCCAACCAGGAAAAAAAATAAAAATGAATCAATGAGAGGTCAGCCTGTTCTTTATAATTTTAACTAACTCCATACCTTTCCCTGGCTTCCACTATTTTGTAGGAAATTCTTTGGTATTATGAAACTAGCAGAGCAGCTATTATATTACTCTCTTCTCTAATGGCAAGAAAAGTATGTTATGACTAGGCCATTTCGATGGCCTATTGCTCCTATTTCTCTGGAGAATGCTGGCAGCTGGCACAAGATTGCTGCCCTCGCTTAAGCTGGGCTTCAGACTTGCGAAATAATTTACCTGAAAAATGCAGGATATACGCTATATCTAGTACAGACATAGAATAGCCATCCTGCTTTTGTCATCTTAAGTTAATACGATTTCTTTTTGAGGAAGAGCTTCTGATGCCTACATTGTGTCTGTGCCCTGATTCTGGTCTGTGTCCAGATAAGATGGAAGAAATTGCTCAAAAAGTCAGATATTCTTGCACAGGACCACAAAATTAAAATTAAAAACTAAACAGTACTGGAAAAGTTCTCCATTCATATTACATATCATATTCTGTGTAAGACATTAAATAAAATTTTATTTTCAAAAAAATTATTTCTGGTTAAATCTAAGTTCAATCGGTAGAACTGATGGGGCAGTTGCCGTCTAAAGTGAAAAAAAGAAATACATAGGTTTGCACAGGTAACTGGAATTAAGGTAGAGATCTTAGGGGTGTAACACAACAGTGTCCTTTGAAAAATAATCTGGTTTTTATTCTACAGTTATTTTAGATTCACATTTGCATTTTATACAACATGATTAGATTAATTAATTTTTTATTGTTGTTACTTAAGAACTTTGTTAAAGGCAACATACATCAATTCAGAAAGACGACTGACATTTTTAAGCCAATCCTTACATTTCAAAAAGAAGAGGAGTACTTACTATCAGCAACAAAACCAGCTGTTTCAGGATTCATTTTCTATTTGATACGTATTTTTCAGCACAGTAAACAACTTATCTGCCAGCAGTAAAAAAAAAAAAAAATCAAAGAGCTCTACGCCGACTGAATGGCATCTTTTAAAGAATGCTAGATAGTGGCCTAAAAAGGAGCCCTTAGAAGCAGGCACAGATTTTCTACTGTTCCTGGGGGCAAATGCCATTTCAGAGAAAGTGCTGTCACCGAAAGCCACACAGTGCTCCACATCCAAGATTACTTTTAAGGGTGACCAAAAGTAGTTCCAACTACTACACTATCCACAACAGAGCAAAAATAATCAGGAGCTATGGCAACCACTAAGCCTTATTTAAACTGAATTCTAAAATATAAGTCCTCCACGTCGCATTTAGCTTCTGCTGTCAAAGGTAACTAATTAATTAAATCTTTCCAGCCTATTTCTCTGGACACTATTTGAAAAATAGCATGCATATCCAGCTCATTCATTCCGTTTCAGGGTGTTATCTGGGTTTACACACACCCAGAGATGGTGAAGGCCACCAACAGCTGTGCAGGGGGGTAATCACCATCTCTGTATCAGCTAAAAACAAGGGCCAATGGCAAGACCAGCCTGCCACCCAGGGAAACCAGGGCTATAAGGGACGAGTCCTCAACCCTGTGCTGTGCCCGGCCATGGAGAATGATCTGGCACAGGGCTGTGGGCAGCGCTCATTCGAAGGGAATAGTGGGGACTTACATGGTTGGAAACAACACAACCCGGTGTGATGCCTCCGAGAGGGCTCCCAGGGTGGGCCAAGCTCAGCAGCCCTTGTTCTGGCCACTGCCTCAGAGGCACAAAGCAGACATTTATATTTCAACATGCATTATCTTGTCATCTCTTTTAATTTGGAAATGCCATCTTAAGGAAAACATGACGGAAAAGATTATGATCAGCCTTAAATACACCATTTTCATTCAGCTCTAACAAACTCAATAGGAAGATTATTTTATAAATGAGCACCATGATTTGAAATTCAATAGTCTAGTAAATCCAAGAATATTGAAATAAAAGCATATATATATAAACACATGCACATATGCGTGTACAGTAAGGGAGGAACTACTGTCTTCACATATGTATTATTTCCATTATAAAGTTAGGGTAAATAAGGAATGTAAGATAACTCTTTAAAACCTAAGGATATTCTGCTCAGGATGCTTCTGGCTGCAAACATAAAACCAAAACAATATATCTATAACAGATTTGTAATTTTTAAATCTTAATAACACTTGCAATGGCTAAAATATATATATATATAGATATATATACTTACATATTCACTCTATTATACTCACCATCAGAGAAGACAAAGGTATTATCCAGTTGAGCCTCTACCAAAAGGTAACACACACATTAATATCCACAATTTGATACCCATTCCAAACACAAGAAGTAACAAATTTGGTGACAAAGCTGTCAAAATATGTTCTGCAAATACATTGGCAAGAGATCTGGACATACTAAAGAAATTCAGTGAAACAAAATAGGTGCCAAATGGGGATGTTTGACAGCGTGTTCAAAAATACATTTAGACCAAAGCAGGAACACATCCAACAGAGAGATTCTCTACATAAATTATCATGAAACTATTAGAAATAATTGGCCAGTGATTTCAAAATATTACATATACTTTTAATGTTATCAGAGAGCTGTGTTGTGAACCATGTGTGATTTCTTGGCGATTTTAATTTTTGGCCACACAACAACTTTTTTAGACGCAAGTGAAAATACTATATCCCATACTGTAAGTCAATCTGTAGTTTTTGAAAATGCATCGAGCTTCCAAATGCTTTGAAAGGCTGCTAGGGGAAATACTATAAAAGCCTGAATACTCTGCAAGGCTGCAGAGAGCAGCCTTTTCAGGGAGGGGTTCTGCCAAACAGATGCCTCCCCGCAAGGCTGAAGAGAGCCTGGATAGAAGAGATGTCATGACCGACCTCTCCAGCCAAATACAGCAGCATCTGTGGTCACAGTGCCCCAAATCACCACGTTGGCAGAGGTATTGGTCCCTCCAGCAGGTACCACAGCGCCCACACGTACTTGTGCACTCCTGTGGTATGGTTGAAAGTAAAGAGGTACAAGAGGACATAAGTGTCCTGCAAGTCTAGTGGGAGAAGATTAATTTATACACAATGCGGCATATTACATGGATTTTTGTAACGAAATGAAATCATGCCAGCAGCTCCAGATATGTCTTCAAGTGCAGGTAGGCACTGTAGAGATGCTTTCCCACTGCTCTGCACTTCAGCGGGATGCGTTGGTGAACGAAGAAGGTCGAAGGTGCTGTCCTGCAGTTACCTATTCACACTCTTCACATGCATGAAATTCATTACTATTGTTTATTGTTTCTCAAGAAATACATACTTTTCAACAGACAAAGTCAGAGCAAGTCAAAGTAGACCACTCAGAAAGGAGACAAGAAGAGTCCAGGCGACACAGATACATATAAAAAGACAATGCTCTTCATTATCAAATCATTTCCTTTCATTCAGTCAACAGAAAGTAAAGAGTACTGTATATTAGTTCTCTTACCACAGATAACACACCCGTGTAAAACAGCAGCTTTGGCAGCAGGATGCCAGGGCAGCTTACTTCACCCCAGATTTGCACACCAGCTAAAAACTTATCTCTCGAGCATGCACTGAAATCTAGAGTGCCTGCTCAGAGCAGGCTGAAAGCTTAAGGCTCACAGTGTTTGGGGTTAAGAGCTGCGTATTGAAATATACCCACTGACTTCATGAGGGCTTATTATAATCTACAAAGGTTTCAATAGTGCATTGATCTGGGCCTCCCATCAGAGCATTGAGACAAGTGAATAATATTTGCCATATTTTCGCTCTCAAAAACTTGTTGTTGATGGTTTTGAAAACATTTTTATACACACATCATGAAATTCCCCAATTCTTATCCCACATCAAAGAAATATACCTGGAAGTTGAGGCAGTACAAGGTAATGTTTGTGATTGTCCTTAACTCCTGGTAAGCTCATTCCTTACACTTGAAATGAACCTCTGAGAAAGCCCTTTCCCCTCACAGACAAGCTCTTTCCTAAAACAGAAAGATCATTTTTTCCTAAACCACCAAAAAGAAAAAAGCAAAGAGATATAACTCAAATTGTTCAACTGCTATGAGAACATTCCAGAAAAACCTTGTCCAGTACATGCTGTTACTTCTTATTCATTTCAACATCCTCAAGAGCTGCCTCCAGCTCCTTCCATCCCTCCCACCAGTGCTGTCCTGGTCTGCTAGGGGGTTCCTGCACTCCCCCATGGCTGTGGCAGGTTTGGGAACAGGGCAAGGAAAAGCTCCAACTTCTGCTGGTGTAAGAAGGGGCAAGAGGTTTGTGGCTGCTTTTAGTTCTGCACAAAACATTCTGCCTTTGCACAACAACCTAAAAAAATACGTACCAGTATAGATAAGATCTTTTACTTACTATTTTAAGCTCCATTCTGTGAAGGGATCATGGTTTTTACATTTGAACCATCCCTGGTTATAGAACTGGTTATAGGGCTCTTAGATAGGCATTCTTTGCTGGACAAATGAATTTGCTGAAAAAAATTACTATCAGCAATGCAGACTGAGTTACCAAAATAGACATTTTTTTTCTTCCACATGAGCTCTTTAAATTTAATATCCTGTTAAGCAGTATTAACTTTTAAGTAGCCATAAAAATCAAATAATTGTATTTATTAATTTGTTTTAATTACCAAGCACAGATAAGCATATGTCCTCCTTAGCCTGGGAAAATCTGAATGCACACCTGCTCCGACAAACAGTCTTTAAAATGAGACGTGAGGAAAATATTTGAATTACACTTCCCTGTTCCTACATACCATTTTTAAAAAGCACTTTCAACACTGAACTAGGCCTTTACAGTTAAGGCATTTTACAAGATGATACTGAGCTATGTTTCCTGTCTATGAAGAAGGCACCAGCATATAAAATGGTAGTGAATTTGCATTACCTCCAATCCATCATTCTTTGAGTGCGCAGGAAAAACTGTGAGACCTGCTGCAACAAAGCACAGCCTTGTGTTGACAGATTCTTATTTAAGTGACTGTGAATACAACAATTCCACAAATAATTTGTCAAGTGTGTGGCTGAACTAGCTCTGAACCCTGATAAATACCAACTCTCCTCACTGCTACAAAGGCATGATGTTCTGTGTGCGGGCAGTGAGTAACAAGCACCAGGATTTAACAATCGATGCTACTATATTTCTCTTTTCTTTGTGGTTAAAAAAACCTTGAAGGGTGGCTCTTTCAGCAGTGTTAAGTACTGGTGGTGGCTATGCCTTGCAAATCTAAGTAATACACTGCAGGCTGAGGTGGAAGGAAATAGCACACTGCATCCATTTTTAGCTGCATTTAAAACATATGGTTTATGTTCTCTGGCGAAAAACAGTCTTTCCTGCATAGTTAGCAGACTCTTGTTTAATACAGGCCATTATTAAATGGACCTTTTTCAAGTTACGATAATAGGACATCTACTTTGCTGCATTTTGCATCCTAAGGCGTACATTTGGAGCGGGGTAATTCAAGAGAACAGTCTCTTTTAGGAAAAACAACACAAACTCTAGGGGAACACATGTACATATTAATAGGGGAAAAAACACTCCTTCCAGGTATTCAATTGAATCAAGATTGCATTTTTCTATCATGCAGTGCATTCTAAAGGCATTATGGATGTGCAAGAAAAAAATCACTTTTAAAGAAATGTAAATCTAATCAGTCTTGAAGCTAGCAATATATACATAAATGTCTCTTGCAGACATAATTTAGTATGCATTATTAATTTATTTTTCATAAAGCTTTCCAGCTACAAAAAGGATAAGTGGAAATGTGCACCCACATTGACGATAATGCTCATTTGTCAGGCAGGAGTGAGCATATTAACAAATTTCCCCCTCCTGAAATCCCAACCTAAAGGATGTTCAGAATCTTCTTTGCAGAAAGCCCAGACAAGCTTATTGCAAACAAGAATATTCCAGATATTTTAATAAAGTACCATCCTTTAACGGGACATGAACTTTAGCATTCTATTTACAAGGCAAAACTGTTACAAACTCTGGACAGCAAAAGAATACAATCATATAAGTCAATTATGTTTAGACTTTTGATTCTAAAATATCAATGCCTATAGAAATAATTGTTTGATGCTATTAACT
>VXBW01008446.1:1735194-1767694 GCA_013400375.1 Thinocorus orbignyianus | reverse complement strand
GCGTTTTGTCTCTGCACTGCTACAAAAATCATGCAATGAACCCACTAAGAGGTGGGATCCATCAGTGTATGAGCCTGCCTCCATGGACGACTATGAAAAGACTTTTAAAACAGATTTAGTCCAAACCCTAGGAATACCAAAAAATTCAGAATAAATTAAAGTAAGGCATAAAATTAATTTTCAAGCCACTTAGAAAAGTATGATCAGCTTTTACAGCTGAACCAGAAACAAATAAAGAGTAGTTCAAGGTCCCAGGGACCTACTGCTGTACTACACTATATACTACATAGCAAACTCATCAGTAGAACAAGACTGTGTTCCCTTTTCTTTCCTATGGTTGAATATTCTATCTGCAGTCATCTTGCTCTGCAGCTAAATCCATGTCTGCAAGGGATGACGAAGGTTATATTATAGCTGCATTGTTTTGTCTTGGCTGGGGATTGAGAACGATGAATTCGGGATTCAGCTGGTGTATTTACAGTAGTTTTAGTGACCCATAAAACACTGGATCTATATTTTGAAATATTTACAAGAGTAGCAGTCAACAGTTCTTTATCTACAATACTTTTTAATACTTCTGTCTCCTCCTTTCTTGTCATCTTTTTTCATTCTGCTTTTTTTTTTTGGCTGTTTTTCAGCTCTGATATTATTTGTTGATTGTGATGTGCTAATGATCAACTTCTTCTAGATGAAGAACACAAGGCATTCCTAAGTGCACTTTTTAATTTTTTTAAATAACAAATTTTAAAATGAGATGCATCCAAATCACCCGTGCACTGAACAAATTCCCACAATGGTGGGAAGAACTGCAAGCTTTAAGAATTTTGAAAAAACTTATATCATGCAGAACAATTTTTATGGTTCAGGGATCCTACATCAGTCATTCCCAGATACTTTTCCTCAATGAAAGGAAGATTGTATAAGGACTGATTTGCCCCCATTCTCAGAACAGACACTTGGCTTTTGGTTGCACCTAAGGTCTGGTCAGGAAAGAAGCCAAACAGAGAAAAAAAATATCTCTTTTGTCTCACTTCTAATCTGAATAGTGATTAATTATATTGTTATTCAACAAGCTCTTTGTGACTGTGGGCATCCTGGTTCTATGCACTAGGTTGTATACGCACACCGCATCACAGTAACACTGTGTAAACGCAATTAATCCCAGCACTGCCAGGAGCTCTGCTTGAGCAGAGTGTGGGCAAAGGCAGCATATCCTTGTTGCCATGTTCTAAATCCTGAAGCCTCTCCAACCCATATCTCTCTGGTCTATCAGAGGTCCTGTGCTCCATTTGGAGACTGGACTATTGATGGCAGTATAACCAAAGAAAGGGGAAGCAATGACCTAATAGAAGTTTGTAATTTTCACTTTGGAATTAAACTGAATCAATTAACTTTTCAACCCGAAAATTTTCTGTAAAGACAAATTCCTGAGTTAGAAATAAAAGTAATTACACTCCCCACCACCCAACCCCCCAATCCTCTGCTTAGAAATATAATTTATTAATTTACCTAAGCCTACACCAGCTTTTGCCATCTACCTAATGAACTTGCCTAGTGAAATAAGCCTTAGTGCTCAGCCTAAATAGAATGTGGAGTAAAATTCCAGGATAAAAAAAAAAATAAAAATCAGGTAAAATAGTTCCATAGAATGAAAAAATTGAAGCAGCACTCTATAACCCTGCTATGAGTAGCAGCAGAACAATTTTCCAGCTCAGATAAGCAGCTAAGGAAGGAAGAGGAAATACAAAGAGAGGGATAGGTTTAGCTTAAATTTCAGACATACATTCTCCTGCCGTAAGTTCAAAGTCATAAATGCACTAGAAAAAGGCTGCCCAGTCACAGAAAAGAGCAGAACGATTTACTTTTTTTTTTCATTGGCCTTTTTGTTTTTCTCTTCCTGAGCAAGACAGTAACCTTGGAGGGGCTGGAACAGAAGGAACAAAAAGCAGTGATGGTCTAGGTAGGCGTTAGCAAATGGCAAGGGCAATGTTTTTCTGGGTATTTTTCCCCCT
Organism: Thinocorus orbignyianus; assembly: GCA_013400375.1. NCBI lineage: Eukaryota > Metazoa > Chordata > Aves > Ciconiiformes > Thinocoridae > Thinocorus > Thinocorus orbignyianus. The sequence continues at coordinate 1,765,682 of VXBW01008446.1, read as the reverse complement.
CCTGAAGCTTTTCTGAACTGGAAAGTTAAACCATTCACAAGCTTGCTCTAATCAGAATAACTCAGCCTCCAGTCCTGACAGTCCTTATCAGTTATACCTCCTTATTAGCCAGTCCTAGTTATACCTGGGGAACACAGAAATGGAGTTATGCTTGCCTGTATTGGCAACCACAGATTTAAACAGTCCCTGGTACAAACTTGTAGTAGTATGGATCTCACTGAATAAAGGAAGAAGAGCAGGGCAGAGCTGGATCACCCTGATCCACGTACCAGCTCAGTTGTTCTAGCTATGCACAAGGACAACAGAGGGTGGAGAGAACTGATGGGCAGCGGCTGCTCCTGCTGCCACACCAAGACTAATGAAACAGGTACAAGACAAGTGAAAAGGGGTTCTTGTGAGAGTCGTTAGCCAGTGTCGTGGCCAAACACAAAGCAAACAGCACAACCTCATCCCTAATGGTCAAAGTTGCTTTAAAAAAGCATAAATTAAGAGAAATTAGGGGATGTGACTTAAAAACCTGGGGATTTCTAAAAATAATAAGAGGCAAGAGGACATCCTTGCCTGGAAGCTCGACTAATTTTACATTTTCAAGATTTTATTAACAACAAGGAGCCCGAAACTTCAATTCATTCAACAAAGTGAGTTCAGACCCTCTGACAGATTTATGATGCCACAGGCAGGGCTCTGGCCACGCAGCAGCTATCGCAAATTCTCGATAAAATCGTGAGAGGTAGCAGTCCTGACTGTGGTGGCTGACAACTGTTTTAAGGCTGTATAATTATTTAGGGCAGGCAAGCCCTCAGGGAATGCCTTGAAGGAATGAAGAATCTTTTACTCTTGCTTACAGTTTTTTTCTAAGACAGGAATGCTGAGAAATGGGGACTTAGGGTACGTTTTATACCTGCAATTTCACTGTCCTGTGCCGCCTAATAAAACTTCTGAGATTTCTATTAAGTGTTTTAGCTACAAGATCCTATTTGTGCTGAGCCAAATTATTTAATTGCATAGCTATCCCTAAATATCTATCAACACAGATTATTTATAAAACCTGAAAATCGTTAAATGCTTTACCTCTACGACAGCAGCAGCAAATGTCCACTTTCAGACCGAACAGCAAATAGCAAATAATACTTATTCAGCACTTTCCATGTAAGTGTCTGAAACCAGTTTAAAAACATTAATGAAATAAACCAAACAAGAGACAGGAAATTACAGATAAGCAAAAAGATTGAGAAAATCTAAGCAAGTCAGCTAAGGCCTCATACGGAATTAGTGACAATGACCAAAACAGCCTCTGTCTCCTGTTCTGCACCACAAGAGCATTTCGAATCAAAATAGGATATTGATTTTGAATACATTTAATGTTTATAAACAAAAGTAACCATAATTATTTTGAATCACTTTTTAAAAACAAATGTAAGTTGTACATCTATAATAGTTAAAACGAAATTGTGCTACTGAAATGCGTACGCAACAGGAATCTCGGAATTGTATACATGTGGTATTTGTAGGAATTAGGTTACAAAATGATCTCTGTATTTCATGAGGGATGCCTGCTTGATGCAACGTAGAAGAACACAGTGCAGAAAACCACCATGATCAGAAATGCTTGCATATATGCAAAACCAAATAAAAAGGATGGATCGGTAAGTCATTGTAAATGCAGCTTCTGTGTACTATATTACTATCTCTCTGTGTTACCTTCCTTTTTAAAAGCTAGATAAAAATCCAAAAGATTTACCACAAAAGATTATGGCAGCTCTGGACTTGAACAATGTTACAGCATCCCTTTTAAAGTTAAATCATACTTGACTATAGTTATAACAGTGTCCATAAAAATACAAACAACATGAGGGTAGTTCAGCTGCTGAATGCCCACTGATAGTGCTTTTTATTGCCATGGACAAGATCACAATTCATACACTGACCCCATTTTCCCAATTCCCCAAGTTTCATTCTGTCAGGATTTGGAAATGTTGTGGAATTTATACTTACGACTGGAACAGAAGGAGGGAAACTGCAAAGGCTGCCCCTATCAATTGCTTAAGGAGTCAGAGCAATGCTGTAGGAGCTCAGCTTCCGTGCTCTCTGCTGAAGAACACTGTGGTGGCACAGGACCTACGGAAGGAAAACACCTGGAAGAGGCATTATGTGATGCTCTGGCAGGTGCAGTCACTCTGTAGGGCCAAATCCTGATTAAGAAATTTCTGCTCTTGTTTTAGAGAAGTCAGGATTTGCATCAGCAGTTGGGCATATCCTGCACTCAAACCAAAGGACACAGCAGGAGAAGGATGAAAAGATTAAAAATGAGATGCTAAGGCTGGAAAAATGTGGAGGACCTTAAAAACTAGTATTGCTTTGGCTTAACTTTGATGTACAGCAAGATACGCTTAGAATATAACATAGCTATCAACATATCTCTAGGGTACAGACTATAATAGATTATAATCCGTAGAAACATTATTATAATTTCTATGTAATATAACTAGGAATCAAAATAATGTTCTTTGTCATAGAGTGTCTAGAAACATTTTCTCTGGTAGTTTCCTGATTGGGGGAATGGAGCTCCTAAAATAAAATAAAATAAAATAGTGAATTTTATTGATAATTTTTATTTCTTCATTTGATTATTTTGATATTCAGTCTGTGAGAAACTTAACTGAGTAAAGCAGTGCATTGCAGTCAGCTCTGGGCATCCAGCTGAAGATATTACGGTAGAAGAGTTGGAAGACACAGAGGAGAGAGGGGATATGAAGAGGGAGGTGAAGGGACACCAACAGCCACAGAGGAAATGAGGTTATTGCTGTGGGGAACAGGGTAAGAGAAACAAGACAAATCCGTAGGAGGCCACAGGTTATATCAGTTTGGGTACTCGTGGAACAACTTTTGTTTATAAGGTAAAAATTATCCAGGAGTAAAATGAACAAGTTATAGTTAACAGCAAAATAACACATGAAAAAATTACATAAAATAAGAGAAACAGAAAAAACATATTTTTAGAAGAGAAAAAAGTGCAATTTAAAAAAAAAAATTAAAATGCTTACACTTGGAGAGAAACATAAGTTTCCTTTTGTCTAATATTTTCCTTACTTCTTTCTTCTGCAAAAATGGTGGTAGAACAATAATATAATCTTCCCTAAGAGAGAACAAAGAAAACATTAAAAAAAAAAGTAATTTACAAATATGCTGAGAATGTGTTCACTCTCTGTTATTACACAGTTCAAGGGCAGATTCAGCTGAGCTTTAAATGTAATAAAGAAATGATTTCAAAGAAACACTACGAGCATCGCACAGTAATTGAGGGTAGAAAAACAAGTGTGATAAAAGTGTCGTATGTTATTGATGTTATAGTTCATACATGATGTATTTCTGTGACCAGATTATCAGAGCAATGATGACAACGTGTACTTACTTATCAAACTAAACAAGGTGTCTCAAAAAAGTGAAATATTAAATTATGTGCTATCAGCCAGCTGTACTATTCAGCAAAACAGTGTGTACATAGTATCTGTTGTATGCACCTGTATTTCTACACGTGAGGCTTGCTAAACTAGACTCTGTTCAAGGTTTGGATAAAGGAGAAAATGCTTTGATCTTATAAGAAAAGTTTCAAAATGGACCCAGGCTCAGGAATAAATTAAGTTGTATCAAAAAAAAAAAAAAAAAAAAAAAAANAAAAAAAAAAAAAGGAAGAATAGTCTTCTTGTGGGTTATCAGCCTTTCTCCTGCAACACTTATTCTCTCTTCTTGTCACAGATTTGTTTTATTTTGCTGCAGCGATACACTATTACAACTTAAAATTCACATTCACCTGAAGAAAGCTGTGACATGCCTACCAAAAGAGACATACACTGCTTAACCTAAATTGACCCTTTTTTCCTTCTATTCTAATAGATCTTTTTTTCTTTTTGTCACTCAAAATGAGTGTCTGATGTATGAGCATAAATTGTTAAAAGCAGTTTTAGGTAAAGGAAGAGAGAGTGAAGTGGAGTTTTCTCACAAAAGCCAACCTCAATTTATGTCAAAGAGGGTTAAAAGACCTTGGGATTAAAGCAATAAACTTGCTGCTGTCAAAGCTAAAACCCGCTAACAATTTAGTGCCAAACGCATGTTGTTCAATATCATTTCATATTATATTATGTCACAAGTAGGTGACAGTTCCGCATCAGACTGACAGGGCTGATTTACTCTGAAGAATTCATCGACATTTTGCAGAGTCAAAGCTGACTTCATTTTGTTTGGATGCAGGGTAGGGAAATCTCTCTCTGCCTAAGCTAGAATATTTGGCTGAATAATACTGTCTTTCCTTGGGCTGCAGATCACAGGCTTTTGAAGACTCTCCCAGCGGAGGGCAGAGGTTTGTACCCAGCTCCTTTCCCTGGCCTCTGGCATGACCAGTGCAGATGAAGGCTCATCTCGTCCTAAACAGTGCCCACTTCTCTACCCACCCCCTTTTGTGCAGCTCCACTCTTTAACATGATTCACCTTCTCACAAGTTTTAAATTATCCAGCTGTCCTGTTCAATATTTTGATAATGTTTCCTTTCCAAACTCAAGCCTTTATGCTTCTCCAAAATATAACTACTGTCAAGATTTGAAACAAAAAAAAAACCCCTCTCTTAAGAAAATACTACTAACACCAACTTATATTTTTAAAAGGTACTTACAGTAACCTTTTTTTCCAGTATCTTAACTAGATCCCAAGGTCAAGTGTGATGAGAGTTCTTTCTTAGGCCAATGGCAAGACTATTTTTTTACATGAAGATGTCTTTTCCAAGATATTTCCAGATGCCTTTGTTAATACAGGTTCCAATTCAAATTTCTCCCAGGACTCCAAGGCAACATATAAACATATGCTTTGCTTTGCCTCAGAAAAATCTGTCAAAGTGCTAAAGCTTATAGGAAGAGAGCATCCTTTTCCTTCTCCAAAATCCAGTGTATTCTTCTGCAGTTATTTGAAACCCCAGGCAACATTTATTTCCTCTTCCTGTTGGCTATTGCTATAGATCAGGAATTACAGCTCAGCTCCTAAAGTTGAGGATCCAGGGAGCCTGGTTTTCACTGAACTAGGAAAGACTCTGCTGCATTTAAGTAGTCTTGTTATACACGCAAACAACAATATTGCTCCCTCCCTCCCTCCTTTCTGCTTCTTTTTAATTTTGGGCCAAAATTTCAGTTATTGTGGTTTGTTCTTACCTTTACTCATGCAAAAATCTAGCAACATTTGTGGTCTTTAAACACATATATCACTGTTTTCTCCATCTAAATATAGGAGTGGGAACATTAGTGCCTGACCATTAACTTTTGTAAACCACTTAGTGATTCTTCTGTGGGATTCTTTGGGCAATGTATGTGGTTCATCAAGGAAAAGGTTACACTGGAACAGCACGTTGCGTCTAGAACGGCCCCATCATCCAACACATGCTTGTTTTTACTTGCCATATGCTGAACAACTATTGGGCAGCAAAGGGGTTACCTTGTCTATTATGCAAAATCATTCCCAGAGAGCAGAACTTCTGGTGAGTTGTTAGATGGATTAGCGGATGGTTAATCTTATTTGACATTTAAAGCACTTGGAGGTAAATTTAGTGTTCACCTGCCCTAGAGTGTACAGCATAGATATGCTTCTACATATCTATTCCTGTTTAAACTAGTAGCTCTAATGACTGTAGGATATACAATATCTGGCATGAAGAAATATTCCAGGGAAAAGAAAAAAGGACAGATAAACACACACTGAGACTTTAAACCCTTACAGTTCTCTCATATTGAAAAACAAATTCTATTATTTCTGAATGATCATCTCACCCTGACACAGACATACTCTTGTTAACTTACAGATTCTGCTAGTACAATCAAATCCTAATACATTTTGGATTTTAATATTCCCAAACTCCATTTTCTGCTGCCCCATCAGTTATGTACACAACCAACAAATACACAGACATATTCATGTTACACAGAGTGGAAGGCCTAAGGAATCCTTTGATCCAGTGAGAAATCTAAAGGAGAACAAAGACATCTCTGCAGTCACAGAGATTCCCCCAAACCCACTGTGGAGAACATGTAAGTCAAACCATCAAGGATTCAACGAATTGCAGAAGAAAAGGGATGAATGGAGAGCTTGGGCACAGGCTGGGACAGCATTTGCTTTCTGCTGTGAGGGGCACAGGGGTGGCGAGGACACAAGAGGTGTGTGCTGAGGTACCCGGTCCCCCTTTTGCTGAGCTCTAATTGAACATGCTCTCACCTTCAGTTGTCTTTCCCTCTATGACAGAGATCAAAACGAATTGCCATGTCTCTTCTAAGAGGGAAATACTACAGCCTCTCTCTCAGTACAGACTGTGACCTTTCAATTTATGCTATCAGTTTACTCCGTGCTTGCTCTGTGGTTCATGATTAACTTGAAAGAGTTAGATCACGCTCTCTCCATGTCCTCAGGAAGAAACTTCTGTTGACTATTAGAAATCCCTCATGCAATAAAAGTGCACATAGTATAGCTGTAGAAGCCATCTTTCAAAGTTACTTCAGTTCAGTAATGAGGTAGCAATTCTTACCCAAAAGCTCCTAAAAATATTTCTATACATTTTTTTTTCTTCAGGGTACTATTTATGAGAAGACAAAGTGCAAAGCAGCTACCTGGTTATTAATAAATGTGTCTTTGCTTTCATAAAGAGCAACTCCTTATTAAAGGTTCTCACAACTCTCAAACATTAATTAAACATTCTTGTATAGTCCATAAAAGACATATTTCAATTCTAGCTACAAAGGGTAAACTGAGATAAAGGGAGGTCAAGAGTTACTCACACCTTCCTACTGAGCACGGCAGACCCAGAGAAACCTTCTTCCTCCATGGTGTGTAGCCGTGGTAGTGCAGATGCCCAAGTATATTCTAGAAAAAAAGTAGTAAAAAAGTNTTTTTTTTTTTTTTGAGGAAAGCTCATCTGCCGACTTTTCACATTTCTTTTTAGAAAAAAAAAATTACATTGGGGATTTTCTTAATCTTCACTAACAGGTACCCAAGGAGATGGGCTGGATTAAGGAGGAGCAAATGCTGGACTAAGGAGTTGCATCTCCTGCTGCCACTAGAAGAGCAGTATCTGCAACATAGGGATTCTTTTTGTTATTTATTATCCACACCTCTATACTTAAAACTGCTTGTGGGGGGTGGGTACATTCCTTCAGATAGCTTTCTAGTTGTCCAGAATTGAACATTTCCCTTCATTTAGCAATGACTGCCAGATGATGATGGGAAAATCCCTTCCTTGCTCCACTGTATGTGTGTTCCAAATAGATTCAATAGAGTTCCAAAAATTTCAAAAGACCTCCCAAAACAAGTTTGTGTTATCTTCCAATGCAGACCAGCTCAAGCTCATTTTAACAAAATCAAACAGATTTGATTGCATTGCTTGTACATTTTCACCTTTCCAGTAGGGAAGGGTGGAAATACAGAGGTGAGCTAAATGCAGAGATATTAAAAAAGCTAAGAAAAAGTGAAAACTTTTAAGAAACAAGTCTGAGATAGTCACAGATAAGAACATGTAGCCTTATAAAGATGTATCATAGGATCTTTGGCTCTCTGGACCTTACAGCTTCTTCATGACGTTGCAAGCCTAGCTTACTGCTCACCCCACTATAGTAGGATATGACATAATTGCTCTTGCTGTACTACTTGCTTTGTCTTAAATTCAAGAGAAATCCCTTTTTTTCTCACTCTGCACTCAGGTCTTCAAGACCCCTTCAGTTGTGGTCTCAACAACCGCTGGTAACACCAAGGAATGCTTAGGTCCCTGATTCAACCTGTTACTACCCCTCAGTTTTCTCAAGGAAAAGGTAAGGAAGTAAAGATGTTGAGTCTAACTGGTCCCTGTTCTTCCTGTCTTTGGGTTTTCCAGAGCCTTTAAAATTCTTCCTGTGATCTGGAAATTACCTGTTTATAAAAGTGTGCCTGCTGAGGCCTCTGTATGTCCCCAGATGTGGGGACAGGATAGATTCTCATCTAGCAGTACCCAAGGTATCACATTCATTAAAGTAGAAGGAAAAGAGCATACACTGGACAAAGATGTTGGCCACAGACCACAAACCTGGAAAAAAAGGAGGAATCAGTCCTCTGTAGTAGAAAACAGCTGAATTGCAGAGTTTTATGAAATTCAGGGACAGGAGAGCTCACCTAAATCAACCTTGATGATTAAACCTTATTTTAAGCACTACAGTGGTCAGCACAGTATTTTCGTTTTTTAATTTATTATTTTAAATTAAGTATCTTCATGGGTAATCCATCTATAAAAAAAGGAATGGGAGTTATTCAATGAAAGTACACACCTGTAAAACAATACCTTCAGTGTTTGCACTTGTATATAACATTTCAGGAGCTAAAAAAAATAACTTTGTGCATTTGGAGTATTACTTTTGTTCTCACTTCTAAGTTATTCTTTTTCTTCTTATAATAATAGCCATCTAATGGTATTACTGTAGCTTCTTGTCCAGATCTCCCTTTAGAGACTTTCTGACTACTTAACACCATTTTTCAATTTCTCTACTTATGCATATACATCTTCAGTCCAGATATGAGAATTTGCTAATGGACTGCAACTTTGTTTCCAAAATTCCCATGTGTAGAATTTTACATCGGCTGATCCAAAATCTAAACTATTTGCTAATGCCATGTGCTAGAAACACCCACATGGTAATCAGTCCCAAAATTATGCTAATGTATTTAATTTGAGTACAAAAGAGAACAAAACATATCAGATTATCTATTTACCATAATATTAATGCACACACATTGTCAAATGGGTAAAACCCTGGTGTGTATTAAAACGTGGCTACCTCTTGCACTAGGTTCATATTTAGCTTCAGCCTGAAGGATGAACGGCAGTGGTAAAAAACGGAAAACATGTAGGCAGGCACACCCATCTCCTGTTCTTGAGGTCACATCACTTTGCATTTTACCTACAACAAAGCAGAGATAATGCATCCACTTGGATTTTTTCATTCATTCAAATAACTCTGTGACACTCTCTAGTGGAAGGCAGACATATACCACCTCAGCCATGCACTGCGTGTACCAAACAGACACGGGGAAAGCAACACCACGAGAAGGGAAACTGGCTGAAACGGATCTTGGGCACTGTTGCATGTGTTTTGCTGCACTCTTATTTTTTAACACCACAACCAAAACACTTACAGACAGGTCCCTTCTGTTTGAAGCCCAGAGGACAACGTGGTACTGAAGCATAAATAAAGAGTGCCACTAGCAAGGAGTAACTGGCAGCAGACAAAGCCCAAGCCAGCAAACTGTCACGATTGCTCTAGAGGGTTTATAAGCTTTATCAAATCTGTGCTAGCTAATTCACTTGCAGAAGTGTACTGATAACACTGCTTCTTTTTTCTCTTGCTTTTATTATGAACAGGAAGATAGACAGGTCCTAAGGATAGATCCTTTTCACAGCTCTGCTCTCTTCTGCCAGCACATGCCCTTCTACTTCTCACAGATTACCAGGCTAAACTATGGATGTCCTTGAGCCAGAAACATTTATTGCTATAAAACCCAATATATTTCCTAAAAAAGCTTCCCCCCTCCTTTCTAACACTTACACTGTGGTTGGAAGCAACATTTAAAAAAATATACAGCTCCAATCTGTTGTTCCTTTTCTCACTTAATTTGCAAGTAGCTGTTTTTCACCACTCCCAATAAACATACTGAAGTTATCATTTCTATGTGTGGACAGAGGAATATATATCTATCTATATATATCAGGGTGGAACATTTAGCTGCTCTCCCCACCCTCCCCTCCTGAGTTTAGATGCAGTTTTTTGCATATTGTTATAACAATGCTAGTTTATCAACAGCTATTGTTAAACAACAGCTGCTATTAATCTAAATGACATAAATTAATACCACCTGCTGTAAATGCAAAGGAAGTTTGGTTTGCACTTTTAACTGCAGCTTTTGGAGTATCCAGAACTAAATGCAGGTAGATCCATAGATCCCTATAATTTTCTCACTTTGCACATGTACGGCTCAAAATTATGCTTTTGGGGTAGAAAGGTTTTCAAAAGGAATGCCCAGCTTTGAGCTTGTTGCCTTGCACTGTCATTCTGGCTGCTTTCCTCCATGTCTGGTTCATCATTTCTGAAAGCTTCCTCAAAGACTTCTGGTGATCATCTCAAGGAGCTCTATGTACAGTATCCTGTGGAAAACTGACAAAACATTGGAAAATTCTGACAAACAATACAAAACTAACCCTATGGCTTTTTTTTTTTACAAACATGTTTCCATGAATAAATGAGAACACACTTGCTAATTTACTGCATGTTTGTCTTATGGAGGAGTACTTTTAAAATAAAATATTTCACCCCCTCCTGCCTCTTTTTAATTTGTCCTGTCATTCAATTTCTGTAACTAATTTGAGGAGAATTCTCTAATGTTTCACCACACTGTCAAAGTCTAGGCTTTGACTGAATGCAACACAGAACTACTTTAACTGCAGAAAAGGTTAAAAATTTACTCCATAACATGGGATTATTCCTTGTGCTAATTTCTTGAAGCCTAAAATGCTGGGACTTTGAGCAACCTGGTCTAGTGGAAAGTGTCCCAGCCAATGGCAGGGGGATTAGAACTTTAAGGTTGGTCTTTTAAGGTTCCTTCCCATCTCTAACCATTCTATGATTCTATGAAATATAGATGTGACTGAATTCAGAGTCCTGTTCCACACAAATAAGTGGGGAAAAAATTCTGCCTGAACTCTATTCAACTCAGACATCCATAAAATATCTCCATATTAAGTCTTAAACAAGATTTAGGTCACTATTTTTTCATAGGAAAATCCAGTAAACGATGGCTTTGAAGTCAACTGTCATGAAACATGAACAAAGCATTCATGCAGCTCAACTTTGGGCATCTCACTTAGTGAGCTGGTTTCTAGATTAGAGTGATCAGAGAGAGGGACCCTCTTCCAGATGATCCAGAACAGGAACCAAATGGAGGTGGCTCCAAGTTACTCTCTAGAGGAGCTCCTTCACCCTTCAGTGTGTGCTGCTAGATAATGACCACAGTTTTCTGAAGAACAGCACTGTAAAGACTCCAGATGATCAAAAGTTCAACACAGATTATTTCTTGTCTAACAGCAAATACTATAAACTGTGCAACAGTTCTTGAACATAACAGGAATTCATAGAATCATAGAATCATAGAATGGTCAGAGTTGGAAGGGACCTTAAAGATCATCAAGTTCCAACCATGGGCAGGGACACCTCTCCCTAGAGCAGGTTGCTCCAAGCCCCATCCAGCCTGGCCTTAAACAATTCCAGGGATGGGGCATCCACAGCTTCTCTGGGCAACCTGTTCCAGTGCCTCAGCGCCCACACAGTAAAGAACTTCTTCCTAATATCTAATCTAAATCTCCCCTCTTCCAATTTAAAACCGTCACCCCCTGTCCTATCACTCCACTTCCTGACAAAGAGTCCCTCTCCAGCTCTCCTGTAGGCTCCCTTCAGATACTGAAAGGCTGCTATCAGGTCTCCCAAAATAAATTGTACTCTTTTTCACCTAAACCTCTAATTATTTTACCTGTAAGAAAAATATCTCTGATTTTCACTGTTGAAAAAAATCAACAGGAAGTGCTGCTGCTACCTAACAGGCAAGAAGTAGCCAACACAATAAAACTTAGGCAGCCCTTTCCCGTTATAACGTCTCATGACTCTTACGTACAATGAAATATTAAACCACAAACCATTGATGAAATACTACTAGAAGAGACTGTTTTGCACTTTCAGTGCTGAAATTTAGAATTTCCAATAGCTGGAGTTGACAAGATGCACAATTGAAAAGAGGAATAATACAAGACTAAAATTAGAGGCCTTAAAACTGCACTGTAGGTAGTTACATTAACAGAGTGTGATCGTAGGCAATTCTTCAACAAGTCTTGACAAAGGAGCAACTTGGTTACTCTGACACTGCAAGAAAGTGAAATATCCAAAAATTAAGGAGCACTTCCCAAAATCTGGTTCAGCCTCTGTATGGTTCAGAATGGAACTACATGAAGCATAAGAAGTTAAAAAATGGCAGTCTGGTGTTTTAAAACCTAATACTAATTTAATAAGATAGGAAACATAATCAGCAGTGGGAGATTTAAAAAACTAGCACTATTCCTGAAGTTGTACAGGTCTAAGGCTGTTTCAAGAGTTTCTCAAACAGGGCTCCTCCTTTCAAAGTTGCAAGGGAGATAGAAAAGAGCAAATTAAAATTCCAGTCAACTTGGCGGAGTATCAATGTTTAGGGGCATTTAAAATATGACTTCGCAAGAATTAGGTCTGTAATTTACCTTTCATTCTGAATTTTAGCACTTCTGACGACTATCAAGACAGTTGTGAAAAGGAAAAAAAACCAACAACTGTAGAATGAAATGAGAGTTATCTATCCATTTTGGTCCCACCTCAAAGAAGAAATCCTGTCTTACTCTCATGTTTACAGCTGAACGCACAATACCATAAATACCTCCAGTAACCAAAGATGTATAATTACAGAAAGAGAGTTCTGCATGAATGTCATTGATACTATGTGAAGAAAAACACCTGTGAAAATTCCAAATCTGACTATAGAGGAGCTCATAGATATAAGTTATCATGGTTTCTTTAATGTAAATCTAAGGAATTCCACTGCTACCAGAAAAGAAATTAAAATCAAGTTGAACCATTTAAACAGTTCAGACGATCTCCATACAGAGAAAGAAGGTGTGAGAGTGAATACGTACACGTGCCTTTACGTGTGGAGAGATCCGAGAGAGTTCTAGTAAAAGCCAGCCAGAGTAAGCAGAGGGAATGTCACCAGAGAGTTCTGGTTTGAGTAGTCAAAGTGCAGTGGTGAGTCTGAACTCCTAAGTGAAAGCTGTCAGACACAGCATTTGAATTAAGACAGATCTTGATGGCAAAGCATCATTTATTTCTCAGATAATTTGGGAGATAAGTCTTAGACATTCACCCAAAATACATAACTGTATGAGGAAAAGAATTCCCCTGTTCTCCCACAAACAATAACTCCATGCATAGGGAAACACACCCACAGACAGCACAGAAAAAACCTCAACACTTCCATCTCACATGCATTTCTACTCTATTCAGAGCTACACTGTTCAAATGAAGAGTATTTTCTATAAACCATGGGCCAAAATATGTTTAATAAAGAGAACTCGTTGAATTTAATGTGAATCTTTCTCAGTTAAGAACCAAAAATACTCACTTTATAAGCCATCTGGGAACACTTCCCAATTCCAAATTTAGGGTCCAGTAACAAGTCCTACAAATAGTCTTTGTGTGTGAACACTTACTTTTCCTGTGTTGAATTTCACTGAACTGAAGCCAATATGACTTTGCACATGAAGGAAGCTAAGCGGGGGATCAGAAAACTGGCACTGCTAAATGCCATAGTCGAAGGCATCCAACCACTCTCCTTTCCACCCTTTCTCCACTTAGACTCTTCATCCGCTATTGTGGATGCTCATCTGCTCCAAAATCTGGGGGAGTGGCATGTGTGCGCGTGTCTGCTAAGAGCTCTCTTTAAAAAACATGAAAGCTGAAAACCTTATGGTTTGAGGATTTGTTGAAAAATAAAATTTGGCTGCTAAAGTAAAGGCTATTAAAAAGATGAAAAGTAATCAACGTATCATTTGCTTCCCATCCCACTACTGTATCAACTGTCAAATTCTCTTGAAAATAAAAATAAGAAATATTTCATTTCTCTGTTTGTTTGGGAATAAAAACATTGTTTGCATCAACTTCAAAAACATTGGCAAAAACGACTAGGAATACTGCAAAAGTAATTTAATTGCAAGGGAAGTTATACAGAACCCTTTTAGTGTACACCAAACTTAAGTCTTGACAAACAGACGCTTAACACTTAACCAAGCTTTTTCTTCTTCTTAAAGAAGAAAATTGTCTTGAATTGTGCACATAGAAAGTTGTTTCTCTACTCAGTGCAAGTCCCAAGTGTGTTTAATGGTTTTGCTAAATATGATTGAAAGAAAAACATGCCTGAGGGAAACGATCTTTTGCTGGATATGTATAAGGGCTGAAACAGCTTGGTCAATGAGTGACCACAGCATATGAATCTAAAACTAATCTCAAAGAGCCTGAGGGTACCCAAAGCTAACCTAGTCAAGTAGTCATTTTTTCCTGTGCTCTGAGCTAAATACACTGTCTATAAAAGACTCCCTGTACACCTTCAAGCAAGTGTTTTGTTTTTCTCCCATTAAAAAGGGGAAAAAAAAAAAAAAAGCCTTAAACAATACATTGTAAGGGGTGCATAACTGAAAAATAAGAATAATTATGTAATGGAACAAGCAGTCTCTTAGTTGTCCATCTGAGCAAAACTGACTTCCACGAGACTACTTCTGAGCTTAAATCTGTGGGATCAAATCCATTGTTGCTAAAGATCCTCACAGCTATTTTTCTGATCCATAATTAATCGAAGTTCCAGAAAATAATTCACATTTTTAAGCACTCTTCCTACTCTAATTGAATCTTTGCATTCCCATTACTAATTGCCCCAGTCTCGCAGAGAAGAAAAAGGATATTTGAAAGACATATTTTCAGTGGGATACAACTTTATGAATTTACTTGGGAATCCCGCAGTAATTATTGTTGTGCTGCAGTTCCCCATGCCTTCTGTGATCATCTTTGTCTAACAAAACAGCCTCTTCAGCCTCCCAGAAGACCTCAGAGGATTTTTCACCTCATTCTTAGGGCTTCATAGAAGGATTCAGGGCTGGGGAATGCCAGTTGCCTTCTCATGACATCATATTGGGATCTCTATCCTATAAAGTTATTAAGGTCCAGCACTGGAATAACTAGTAAATCAACTCTGTAGAAAATAAACAGATACAGAAAAGGCATTAATAAATACCATGGATCACTTCCCCTTCTCCTTCCACCCACAAGGATCCAGTTCTCTCTAACATCAGAGAGAGGGGGAGACTATTAACTGAAGCCACAGCTGGTCAGGAGTTTGCAGATAAATGCCAATGTCATTTCTAACGTCATCTCAGATCCATCCTGCTCAGAACATCTGGGGGAGCGATCTCTTGGAGTGTGGACCTGATTCACTAAATTGGATCTGTGGGTCCACCACCAGCCGGCTCCAGCAAAACCATACCCCTATTCCTGACCTTGGACCTCTTGTCTCAAACAAGAGAGATGGCCAAGAGACCATGGCTCCCGAGTCTCACCAGTGCAGACATCTTCTCTTCGAAGCTGCAGAATGTCACTTCAAAATATAAACTAATCTTTACAAAACTAAAGGAAACCTTTTACCTCTATTTTTTTTTAAAATCTGTATTACCTAAAACCTTAAGAAATGTACACAACTGATTTTTTGATTAAACTATGGTAACGAACAACTCCAGTTACATTTCAAAATAAAGCTGCATGAGACAGAACTGCTCCATAAGCAAGGGCAAGGGATGAGGCTAGAAAACCACTGAAAAATATTAAGTCCCCTGAGCACCACGGGATGTGCAATTTTCATTGTGCTCTGAGACGTACTTGTGTGGCCTTGTTGCTTCTATTGATCACCATAGGTCTTTCCTAATAGAGTTACAAGACATTTTCAGTTGCAGGCTTAGAAACCTATGGGAAATGGGATCCAATCATCTGGCAGCTATGTTTCTGTAAGGCCAGCTCTGTCTTGTTGCTACTGCTCTGTTGGGCTTTGAACGCAATACCAGCATCTACAGCTGAGAAGGAGGGAACAGAGATTGTGCCGGCACAGGTTATGAAATTCTGTGAAGCAAGAACCAAACCTTCCTGCCCATTTACAAAGTTTTGTTAATTTTCTTATTATTTTTTCTTTGTTATGGAACTACAATTCTGATTTCCAATACGGTTGTGAGGGCAGGAAGAAAACGAGAAGCATTAAGAGGCATTTTGTGCTCTTTTACCACACAAGTAAGTACAGTAATGAATGAACAAAGAGCATTTTTTAATGTTATGCTGAGACAGAAGGTATTGGAAATACTCACAGAAATCTCAGTGGAAATAAATGTTGCTTTAAGCAAGTAACCCTAGGTACAGGGAATCTCACTAAGAATCTGCATTTTGTGTTCTTACTTGCATTAAGATAAACAAAAGACATTTGTGTTTTGCTTATCAGAGCTGCAATATGAGATAATTAAAAAAGAAGGGGAGACTTACCCACATGAAAAATTTCTACTGAAAACATTACCTAAACAAGTTACCTAGCACACCCTACAACTTGCAAACTGAAGACTGAAATAAAATACAAACCATCATATAATAATAGCAAGGGCAATCTATGTTGTTTAATATGCTTACCTGTTTTTCAAAAAACAAAGTTTAGGTAAAATTCAAAATGAAGCCCAATGCAGCAAGCTGCAGAAATACTTCAGCTTATGCTGATGTGAAGTTTATGGAGCACAACACCTTGCAGAATCAGGCCCATCACTGCTCTCCCAAGCCTTTTAAAAGAAAGACTCATGGGATTGACCTCAGGATTCCAGAAAGAGAGCAGCATAATTGGGTTGCAAATGTGGGAAAAGGTTAAAGAGAAGAGACCCTGTTATTTGCATAACTATGCTTATGGATTTACTGAAACTAAAAAAAATTTAAAAAAAAAAAAAAAAACCAAAAAAAAAACCAACACCAAAATGCTTCACGGCAAACTTTTTCTTTACTCAATAAGAACATGTCACTGACCACAAGGACAAAATACAAGTTCATCACTGGAAAGTTGTAAAGCGGATTTGTTCCCCTCTAGGTTCCTGTTCTGTCCCTTCCTGTGATGCACATCTTTCATCACGTCAGTGTGACAGTGGCACTCTGAGACAGCTAAAACACTTCTGCGTTTGATTTCATAGTTAAGATTTCTTTACCATTACAGTGCAGACATATATATTGTATGGAGGTTCTTCTCAGGAAACAGCGCAATGCATACAAATTTATAGAAGCTGAAAAGCGTACTTGATTACATCACGTAACTAAATGATTACTCTGATTTTGATGAAGTTCACCGAGACGCTGGGAAGCAGAGTTACTGTGGTATGCATTGCACTCTGCAGGATGTTATCTAAAGAGATTGTACAACCAAGAGAGTGGGGGGTGGTGGAAAAAAGCATCACTCCAAACTGAAAGAGAATGAAACACAGCACAAAAGTACATACGAACATTTAACAGCCCAAAGAGGATGATGTGGTCCACAAAGACCTGCCCTCATAACCTCAGGAAATACAAATCAATCTGTGTTTCATCATCTGAAACTTGAACTTCTAGCTAGTAGCTGTAAGCTCTTCCCCCTGCCTTCTTCAAAAACTCTTCCTTGAACTGATTTACACTATTTGCTTCTACTGCTGACTTCGGCAGTTTGTTTCAGACCGTATTTCAACTACCCTTTGTGTAAAACTGTTCTGTCTGAATATATCGGAGTCCCTAAATTCTGGTACACATATTGGAGTGGTTACAGAAGTAATTTTAGTGCAGCTGGCAGCTGGCCTAACTTGTGCTCTGATCTCTCCTCCCCTCCCTCAACCGAACAGTTAATACTTTGCCATCAGAGTCAGGGCTGCTACAAAAAGAGCCTGCTCCAGCCAAGTGTCCGAAGGGACACCGCTTGAACTTGTCATGTACTGGCAGGACACTGTGGCCAGAGTAGCCTTCCCAACCTTAGAAGGGGACCAAAGTAGTGAAGAGCAAAGAGTAAGCAAATACAGAGCAGCAGGACTCTACATCTTACTATGTTAAACAACTTGATGCTATTCACAGACCCTTTATCTGCTTTCCACAAACATTTTCGTAGGCAACTGTTGGTTTCTCAAGGGGAAAAAAAAAAAAGAAAAAGAAAAAAAAAAAGCTATTTTTAAGAAATAAACTTCTCCCCTGAAGTTTTACATGGTCACCTCAAAAACTTGACACAGTCATCTAGGGAGCAATAGGGTGTCATTCCACATTCAAAGTGAATCACGAACTGCAGGAGCTACATTTATAGCAAATATTTGGAAAAATGCCTGTAAGTCTAAAATACATTGATACAAATAATCTGTAAAATAGTTGAATATAGAGATTTGTGAAAACTGGAATTTATTAATTTTTTCCATTGCGAATGAAAAAGGGGACGCATTCTGTTGAGATCTCAACTGCAGCTGTAGGTTGGCAATTAAGTGGCTGGAAAGAAACGGGAGACTGAATAGCAGCCTCCAGATCTTGAATAAATTGTCATTTGATCTTAAAAGATAAATACTGGATTCTTAATTTTGACTTCTGAGGACCCACACTTTCTGAAAGATGGTATTTGCAAGTGTCTTTTTAAATCCACTTTTGTGCATGAACTGAGGTTAGGAAAGAGGCAGACAATCCATCAAGGGTGCAGTAACTTTTAAATGAAGGTGACATATTTTTCCCAGTCAGAACAACTTTCATCAGGAATATTTTTGGAAATTTAGAAAATCTCTTTGATGTCAGCAAAACTGTTTCTCACATTCTTTTGAAGCAGACAAAAGGTCAATGTTAATTGCAATATGTTGTAAATCATATAGATTACTTTCAAGCAAATATTTGAGGGAGATATCTTATATATGACATTCATTCTTCAGCCAGCCAGACATGGATGATGCTTAATTTATAAAGAATTAAAAGGATAGAAGACTCTTGCAAAATACAGAATTTAATGAAATTCTTCTGTTTTGTTACCAATTCACAGATATCATCTTTTCTTATTTATGGAGAGAAGTGTATTAATCATCACATGCATAGTTGCAAATTCAGCAAAAACATAAATTATCAGCCCTAAAACTCCAATTCTTTCAAAGGATCTGTAAAGCTAAAAGTTTTGAATAGCTTAGATAGAACAAATGGACAAGAAGAGATAATGCATCTTTTGAAACACAAACCTGCAAAGATGTTATGCTCAATTACTCTGACAAAAGATTTGGAAACCAACAGTTTTCCCTGTGGAATACCATTGCTAAACTAGAATGCTAAATCAAAAGCTCAAAGTTAAGCAAGAATAATATAGCATAAGCCACATTAAATGCATGTCATCCTTAAAGCTAGATCCCGCTTGGATATTTATTAAATAACTATTTCTGCTTTCACAGAGGGGAGAGAGAGGGAGTGAGGAAAGAGCTCAGACCAAGTGTAAATGTAATAAAAGTGCCCTTCTGGGTATCACATGGAGGAATGGTGGGACCGGGCAGGCAGCATCACTGACTGCAAGTCCTCTGGTGACCAGCCAGAGAGTTAACAGGCTGTTTTACAGTCTAAGCAGACCTCCAGAGAGAAGTCTTTCTGGCTTATCTTTACAGACAACAAAAAACTCTACCGGAGTCTGCGGCAGCGAAGGAGTTGTGTTTGGAAGGTTTTTAGAAGATGGAGAAGGCTACTGTGTACAAAAGAAGACTTCTATCAAGCTACTGGAAGAAGGTGCTGCAGGAACTTCCGTGACTCTGTGTTGCAATGGTATTTTCCAGCCTGATGGAGGAAAACTGGCTTTCTTTATTTTCAAGGAATGCCTTCAACCAAACAGCATAAGGAGCAGGGTTCACACGCAAGCAAAAACTTCCATTTGCAGGAAGAAACAGGGACACATCCAGCCACCTACTGCAGGACCAGGGCAGGGGATCTGTTGGGGAGAGACAGTTTCCAGACAGCTGATGTTATCAGCACTCATCATTGCTTCACTGTGGATGTTTGGGAAGGCACTGCATTTGGGACACATCTACCCTGTCGCTGATGTTGAGTAAGGAGGAATGGAATGTGGGCTGCTTCTGAGGGACGGAAACAACGTTGCCAAAAAAGCACTAAGAATATGAGTCCAATTTAGGCCAGTCAGTTCTTATTATCTTCATTGAGATGGCATGTCCATAATTTCGGCTGTAGAGAAAAAGGGATCATCTTTCCGAGTTACAGGCCTAAGACGGTGATCTGCTGCACGTGCAGGCTGAGGTCTGGAAGGGTCTTGCTTATAGTAGCTAGATATTAGAAATCTTGAGTTCCTGCTCTAGGACATAACTGACAGGGTTGTACACAAGTAAAAGAGATAGAAAAATTTAGGTTAATAGCGGTATTATTTTAATTTACCTGTTCTAGACGTTTCCCCTGAATATCTGAGATCTGTGCCCTAGATAAAAGAGGTGCCACGGGATCAGCTTTGATTCGCGTCTTGTTCTCCAGACAGATATGCCAGTCAGTAGGGAAACATTATTCATCTGAAAAAGGATGAATTTGTTGATTGATGTTAAAAGCTGATAGGGGAGTTGAAAGGACAACAAACAAGGAGAAATACAGAGCACACAACTATGGTTTTGGAGTTAATGGGTTTTTCCCATCAGGTAATGCTGTATATGAAGTAATAATGGTGCTAACTAAAATGTTAGTTACTACTTGATGATGACAGTTTACATCTTTCTGTGAACCTCTTATTGACACTAGCAGAATCTCCTGTGAATAAGGGAGAATAACGTCCTACATTGATATCTAGCGTATGTAATGTGTTTATATAATCCAGTCCTCTCCACAGAATTTATTTGATCTGTCTGGTTTGGAGCACGTACCACTGGTTACCCGTGCCCCCTGTGTGCTTCTATTTCTTGAAGATGTAGCTTGTTCCAGTTTTTGGCATCTTGGCTGCCTATTGAATGGGGATAAGAGTAAAGACTTAATAACAGCAGTCTTCTGCCAATCACTGTTGCCAAACTAGGGCTGTGCTCGTGTGGCAGGCAAAGAACAGACACTCATCGTCCAATTTCTGAACACCAAACTTTAAACTGACGGGTAGTTGTTAGAGAACTTTCACTTGTAAATTACTAAGAGAAAGAAAAAAAGAAAAAGGCTAAGAAATTAGAGACAGTTGCTGAATTACTCCAGTTAACAGTATTGATTGACAAATCCAGTCCCAAAAATCAGAATTAAAATTAAGTGCACTTACTGCATCAATCAGTCACATTGCAGAGTTTGAAAGTACAGCATTGAAAGATGAACAAATGCTATGAAAGATAAAGGTAAAAATATAATTATAGTATAAAAATATTTTGAAATTATATTTTATACAAGAGTAACACATCCTTGCAAGTTTGAAAACTGCATCACTCAGAGAGAGTGAGTAATTACTTACCTTACAACTTTTTCAAAAAGTTCTAATGCAAGGGATATAGCTATCAATCAAAATCAAATTAAAAGGGTTTATGGCAAATGACTCAAAGCAATACAATTTTATTTTTCTGAAGAGATTTATTTACATAGTGAGATTAAAAATGTCTCAGATTTATGCAACCACTCCAGGAACATGAATTTCCTAGGTTTTAAACCTTTAATGCAATAACCTTTACCCTGATTTGAGATAAGCCTATGTCAGCATTTATAAAATAAGGTCTTTCTAATTGTTTGGTCCAGTATAATACACCACTTCCTCCTTCTGGGTTAAATGATAACTTTTATTCCTTTAAAGTCCTTTTTCCTTTAATCCAGCATTTTCATTCTGTTTTCCTCCTCTTCCATAGTTCTACCTCCAAATCTAGAGCAATTCTGGAAAACTTTCCTAAGAGATTCCTCCAAGGAAAATAAGACTATTTTTTGGGAAACACACTGTGGACTCCAAGGCTCATCTGGAGGAGCATTAGTGTTAGCACTGCCTGAGATTATGCCAGAGATTTAAGAGACCCACTGTTTTTCTTTCTCTGCTAATGTGCACTTTTTCGAGAAAAAGCACTGCACCAAAGTGCAAATTTGCAATACTCACACACTCATGGAGTAACACATCCACAAAAACACATTTTCTTTGCTGGTTTCTGTCATTAAGACTGTCTTCCTGTATTTAATAATCAGACACACCAAAATCACAATCCTAAATAGCCATATCATTTACTGTCTACCTCTCAATTAACTTAATGATTTTTCAGACTTTGGCCCATAAACATTGCCAGTTTTCCATTAAAAGTAGCCCTAGAAGCTTGGTTTCCTCCTAGCAAATGTCTCACATTTGTTGTTCTTTCTTCTCCTTTTCATAAAGTGCATTACAGAAAGGACTCATGTAATTTTTCCACACATTTTTAAAATTCTACAGTTGCCCAAGACTGATTAGCTGCTGAGCTGTGCTCAGTGCTTTTCTACAAATAAAGCAGACATCCAAAACATAGAAAGAACGCCTTGTTCTTCTCAGTGCATCTTATGCACCGTGGCAGTTTTCCTCTGAAAACATGGGAGAAGGAATTATTAGCAGGGCACGGAGGGGACATGCTCAGTTAGTTAACAAACAAGGCACATTTACTTCGTTAGGCCATGCCATACATGGATACCTGCTTCCCACATCTCCATAATCACAATGACAAGGAGCAGGACTTCTTCTGCTTGCTATGAAGCTTTCTGGATCACTGGAGATGATTTTCAGAGTCTTGCTGCATAGATTCTGCCAATTTGTGTTCAGGCTCTTTTAAAGACTGGAATGAGTAGCCGAACAAGCACCTGGCATAGGAGGCAAGTCCGAGTGCCCGTGCTGCACAGTACCTATGACAAAGGTACAAGAAATCAATAACTAAACTTGTTAAAATTTGCTGGTTTGCAAAACAAATAAATTGAGCAACCAATGCTGCTGATATAATGGTAGCTGTTGTGGTTTCAGCCAAATTTAACAAAACCAGTGTGAGAGATGGCCCTTCCTCACCCAAAAAAAGAAAGAGGAAGAGATAAGGAGATTTATGAGTTTAGAATGAACTGAACTACTTTAATGAAGTATTAATACTGAAGTTAAAGTAAAAAGAAAATAACAAAGTAGATAGAGTATATACAAACCATATCAAGATCCCAGGATGACAATCACGTCACCAGAAGGCATCAGGAAAAGTTCCAGACTGGACTTGGTGATCAACAGGACCTGGGTTGCAGATCGGAAGTCAGGAACACTTGAATTGGGGTCAAAGGTAGACAAACAGGCAGGATCCTCCTTGGACATCGGCCATCAAAGAAAGAGAGTTGACCCTTTGATCCCTCAGCTTTCATACTGGGCATGATGCAGATGGGATGGAATAACCCAGTTGGTCAATTTTGGGTCACCTGCCCTGTCTGTTCCTCCCTATAGGTGTGATCCCACTATGCCCGGTGACAGAACTGGCTTATGCAGAACTAACAGGCGGTGCACAAATATTACATGTGCCATGTGTGTCATGCAAAGCTGCTTCTCTTGTGTGGGTAGAGCACAGTTGTACTTCACCAGCTCAGTGCTTTGTATCCAAGGATGTATAATGAAAGACCGGTGTTTCCAGAATATAATGGATTTTGAAAGAGCTGATCAGCTGCCCTGAGCATGCCCTACATTAACAAGTATCACTGGGGGGACTGTGTGTGAGATGACAGACCTAATGAAGGCACCCATAAGCTTTTCTGCATCAGGTGAGGGACAACAGGGTGTGGCACTGTCTCAAGATCAAAAGAAGGCAAATGGCCCAGTTAGCAGTAAAGGTTGACCATTACAGTCCAAATAATTCAGTTTACAATACTGCAAATCTACTACCACAGAATATAATATCATCATGACTGCGTCTGTCCTAACCCACTGATGACCCCAGGGAATTTTCAAGAATATTACTTCTATTTTCTGTCCTTTCATCCCTAATGTATACAGGCAGACTTAGCTGTGTCTGCAACAAAAGAAGCCATTACGTTTCAAGAATAAAAAAAGACCACCACCATTATGTAAATGCCAAATTTCACATGTTCATTTCACCAACATCTCACACTAGCCTTTCAACTGAGCTACTAAACGAGATCAGATCCCTAAAGTTACTGGGATAGGAACAACATTTTTGTCAACTACAGCAGAAAAACATAGCAAGAAAAACATAGCTGACATGCTAAAATATGAAAAGCTGCCATTATATTTAAGGTGTTTCTAAGAAAGAATATTACATTTACTATTGTGAATAAATTTATAGATTTACCGTGCATCAGAAGTTAGGTTTTATTTTTCTGTATAAAATAAATATAGCTGGAGTATAAGATTATGACTTCACTATTATTTTCTAAAACCATTTAAATTAAACAGGGATGCCTATTCACCCAATACCATAAAACTGAAAACAGAACCATCAAATTACTGTACAACACAAACACGTTGTACATGCAGACAACATAGGTAGACTTTCTTGTGAAACTGCTGGGTTTTATCACTGTTTAATGATTTGTTGCACTATTTATAGGATAAGCAATAAATCTAACATGATTCATCATATTAGCCAATAAATCATGAGACAAATCATTAGGCAGAGTGATAAAAATCAAGTGTTTTAGAAATAAGTTAATCTATGATGCCAATGCCTAATCTAAACAGTTGCTTAAAACCCCTATTTACTAATCATTTTTACATAAAGAAAGACTGATGATTATGTAGATTAAACGTGTACTTATTCCTATAAGCAGTAGATAATCACATGCTCTATGTTGGTCTGTTTAGAAAGAAAGAAATTAAAAAAAAAGATGAAAAAAATCCACTGTGAAAAAAAAGTAACATCATTTTGATTTTATTTATATATTTACAAAGAGCTGTCTGCACCACTTTTGAGTCTGCCTTAGATTTTGGTGACAAAATAGTTAATTAAAAGCATGCTACAAGGTTGCAGGACAGATATTATCTTTAGCTATGAATTTCACAAAATCCTAATTAACAATTTCATTAAGATGTGATGGCTGGTTCTAATGCTTCTTCATTCTTCAGTCTGAACATAACCCTGTAGGTCTTTCTCATTTGTGACAACTGTGTTTATAGCTTCTCTACCCACAGAGCTTCATGGCACTTTGAATTATGCTCAAGAGTATATGGGCATCACGTCACATTTGCGTGCCTGATATCATACATGACTAGCTGCGCTCCAGCCAGGGTCCTTAATGTACATTCTACAGATGGACTACCCTCTGAATGCTTAGCCAGATATTAAGTTAAATCTTTTTGGAGTCAAGCTTGTTTCACATCAGTTATACAAACATATTGGTTCCTTTAAAAGGACAAATGCACTGAGAGTAAGACAGGGAATCTAGGTTGGAAATCTAGGAAAATCATTTTAAATTTTAGTTTTGCCTTTAAATTTGAAAATCTCTTCTGTGGGAATTACTGTTATCTGTGGAAGGTTTGTTTTCATTTACTTTATCCCAAAGAGAAGTAGCTGAGCAATATTTATCAAGAAGCAAGCAAGTAGCATAGTTGGCTTAACCATGAAAGAAACATAAACAGCAAGGCAACCTCCTTCACTCTCGCTTTCTGTTTTGTATTAAAATGCAACAAACCTGACAAGATAGTGACAACACAACATGATATTTTCTAGTTCAGGTTTCTTCCTCAAAAAGGAAAGAAAAAAATGTTAACGTTTGTATGTCACTGCCTGTCTATCTATCTATCTATTTAACACATTGGGACTGTGTCATACATACTGTACCTTCTCGATAAGGCTAATCTGGAGAGCAAGGTATTTTCCTCTAACTGAAAGAATATGTTTGAGTAACAAAAGCATCTGTAATTAGGGCTGTGACCAACTGTTTACTTGTCACACAGAGTCGGGTGAACAAACCCCTCCAGCTCACGAGGTACATTGCGGAAGGGAAAAGGAGGGGCGAGCCTGGCGCTGGGAGGGGGACTGTGTCAGGGAGGCTGAAGGGAGCAGAGGGGATATTGTAGGGTTTGTTGTTTTCTGGCTTTTTATCTCAATCCATACAGCCTGTTTTGTAAAGGATGTCTGAGAGATGACTAGAGAAGTGATAGCAATTTGATGCTTTATGCAGTATAGGTGGGGACCAGTTGTTTGTATCTTTGTTTGGTTTATAATGTGCAGACATCCCATACATATAAAATGTAATAACCAGGAGCACACTGGAATCATATGCCTGCAGTCCCTTGTCATTCTTTTAGAACCTGCTTATCTTTTGCTTCTCTTTTTCCTGATGACACTTAAGGTCACATTTTTAAAGGCACTTAGATGCCTCATTTTATTGAAATCAATGGGAGCTAGGTGCTTAAACATCTTTGAAGAACTAGCCCTTTAATGTTTATTAACAATACTTCAGATGAGGGTACATCCCAGAAAACATAATAATTGCCTTCCTTTATTAACTGTGGTGTGTCAAGATAAGATAGAATCAAGTCCTCAGACTCATCTCCTCTCAATGACTTCCTAAATGAGATCAGTTCCCACTTACATCCTGAATGACCAAGGGTGACTAAATCAGAGCAATGAAGTACATTTACATCCTTGAAACTCAAATCATCTCGCAGACACTTCTCCTAGTGTTGCTGATTCCAATATTATCAAGTCTCAAAATGTTTGGTGTTTTTCTCCAACATTGAGCTATAATTTCAACTGCAAGAGAATATCTCCCTTTTCTCTTTAAGTTAAACTGAAGCTTTTTTTTTTTCCCTTTGGAAGCTTAGTCTCCTGTATGATAACTATGGAACTGCAGATAAAACTTGTATTTCTGCCCTTGTATTTCTGCTTTTAGTCTTGTGGATTCACATATACATTCTTCACCAATGCATGGCACAAAGCAGAGGAACCTCCAAGTCAACCACAAGGTGCAGAAAAATTCAAAAGTTAGGAAAAAAACAATCCTAATACAATGAGCAGTAGGGAGAAGTAAGGAAGAGAAATAGAGGGATTTTTTCCCCCCAACAGACCTTCAGCACCAACAGAAAATCTTTTCACCCATTAGAATGAGCTTTGGATCAAGCCTTACCATGAACCCCCTAAGGCTCGAGCTGGTATATCCTAGCCTTTCTCCTTGGCTCCTGGACAGACAGATTTCCAGCAGTGTTCACTGCTGCCTTTAGCTTAACTAGGGACAGTCTTGGTTACTGTATAATTGGTGGCAACCTTCCTCCATTTTTGTCTCCTACAAGCTTAGTAGTCACATATTCTCCTGAGGAATATCTCTACTGTAGAGTTTTATGCACCTTCTCTATCAACCAAGAAGCGTCTGTGCTTTTAAGAGAAAGATAGACTGGTGTCTGTAAAGGAAATTTTTATATATACGGGGTTTTTTTGCTGCTGTGATTTACTTCTTCGTTGATCTCTATTTCACTCTTCCATTCCTCTGAATGTTTTTCACTATAGCTTCCCTCCATTTTTCCCATATTTCTCTTTCTTCCACTCATTTCTCTCCAGCTCTCCCCACACATTTCTCTCTCTTCCATTCACATTCAGTTCTAACTTTTCATTTTCTTTACTACAAACTAGTCAATCGACAATAGGCACAGCAAGTGGCAATCACCACAGGTATAAGACAGATACCAGAATTTTAAGTCACTGTGTCAAATCCACATTCAAACCCCTTTGAATATGTGATTGATGAGAAACGTCTATCCTCTCTTCAGGCATCTTCTCATTCTACTTTCTGCTGTCCCCATGTATTCTCCTCTTCTCACAGAGCAGATGCCAGGTGGAACAGAAATCAGCTGCCAGTGGCAAGTCACCCAGCTACTCCAGTCTGACCAAATAGTTTCATGTTAGGTTCAGCAATGAGAGCTTGATCCAGAGTGTCTGCTCATTCCCTTCTCTTCTTCCTCCAAGCCCAGCTGGTGTCCTATAGAGCAACTCTCATATATAACCAAAGCATCGTATGTGGAACAACAGACTACCACTCTGGGCAGTAAGCTTTATATACTAATACAACACGAGATTTATTTAAAGCATTACCGACTGTTAGAACAGCAAAGAGTTTGAGTTCAGACTTACTGCAAGAGAACCTCTCAGCTTTTCACACCTCTTGCCTGTAACATACAACGCAACGTATTCTTGGGGCCTTTTACATGTTTGTCAGTCTAATTTTCTACCCTCTTTGTAAATCTTCAGCTAATTTCCTGAAAGTCTCACCCTGCACATGAGATACAAAAATAATCCCTATGTTTTGTGTATCAATCCAGAAATGCTAGGGAGAAGATTGGATCCATGTACCAGTTCTGCAGAAGCAAGTGACTCCTGATCACACCACCTCTCCAGAATAACTGTTTCTAAAGCCTGCTAAATCAATTTTAACAGGTTTCTGTTTAATAACAGTACAAAGCACAGCCCCTGTGTGGATTTAATTAGAGCCATGCCATCTACATAAAGCAGACTGAACAGCATTGCATTGAAAGAAACTCACTCATTATCTCAATAAATTCAAGAGTGACCGAATAGGAACTTCTGAACATTAAATTTTTGAGGTATTGTGATCTGTGAAACTACCCCAACAGCCACTCACAGATAAAACTGTAAAGTTTTGAGTACTTGCCCTATCCAAAATGCCTGTTGAAGTCAACAGACACGCTGTGTCTGGTTTTATGCAGAACCAGGGCTACTTCATACTATGCACTGCTACTATTCAGCCCAGATGTTTTCAAAGTGATAATCAGGTCACATGGGAACTGCATGGCTAAAATACTGAGTAGCACTGAATTTGTATCGCTATAGGTTTTTTTATATCTAGATTTAGGGTCAGGGATTAAGAGGTTCTTATCTAAAACATCCAAAGTTATTTCTAAAGTAGCACTGCAAAAACATTTTAGAGTGAATTACTTTTTTCAACATATTTTAAACAGAAACTCATCGCCATATTTTCTGTGGGCTTGAAAGCTTATGTTAAGTTTCCAAATAAGTCAATTCTATAAAGATAACATCTTTTTTTAAAAAAAAGTGTTGCAAGCTAATACTGTACATAACAAATAAGCCTTAATTAAAATTTTAATTGAAATCTGTATTGGCTGATCACTCCTGAACGGGAAATATTTTAAGGCAAGGTTTTCAAAAGCTCTCTGGTCAAATGTTTAGGTACTTAGTACCTATAATTAGAGGAAAAGTATCAAAGTCTTCTGTTCAGCAAAGTATAAGCAGAATTTACCGAAGTGCTTGATGTCCATCTGTTCCTACTGTGACATTTACAGCTGAATTTCTACGCAAGCTTAGCACCCAAAATGCTGAAGTCCTCTGGGAATCTGGATGTGTTTTGACAAACAGTGCCTGAGCACAGGTAGAATCTCTGCTGTTTTAAAATCTAGTTCCAGCTGTGGATGATGGACAATGCTGAAAAATCATTCTGTAACCATTAGCCTCACAGTGCCGCATTTCTTGTCCCTCACACAGTTGTTCTGAGGGATGCTGTAGTGCACATAATACTTGCATAGATATAAAAACTGCATTATTTTTAACTCGCACACAACTAATTTTCTGATTACCCCTTTACACACCTGACAACTCTTCTACATACAAATCACTCAGATCACTTAGGCCACACATAAAAGTCTGCTTCAGATGAAGACCGAATGAAAACCATCCCGAGAGATCAGTATCCAGTCAGATTTGCCAACCCATTATCCTGTTCATTACTGATGGAGGTAAATAGCTATAAGAATATTAACAACAAGACCTGAGGCAGTCATAAAGCCCTACCTAAGGTGATTTGAGATATCATCCTATACTTTTAACCCATTATTAAAAAAAAATAAAAAAAAATCAATAAAAGCCAAAGTCAGCAAAGTGAATACATACCATATTTAAATCCAATTAAAGGTTATTTTTGTACAGATCTCTAGTAGTCTTCCAAGCATTAATTTCATCTTGCAGTCATGATCTCTCTGCACCTATTCAACACTACGTACTACTGAAAGCACCCGGCTGACTTCCTAAATAGTCTCTAAGAGATAATGACTCTTTATATTGTGTTTTGATTCATATTTTATAATAAAGTAACTTTTAAATTTTCCCCAACACAACATTATTTATGTCTTCCTAAGACAAAACCACAACATGTATGGTCTTTACAAAAAAAAAAAAAAAAAAACCAAAAAGAAAGAAAATCAAAATCTTTTCATAATCTTTTCATAACCCAACATTATATTTTCTATTGAAAAAAACGCTACCACAGTAAAGTGGTTTATGTAAATACATTTTTTTTCAAACAAGCTGTCAAAATCTGCAAGAGTTGTTTAAGCACCAGGAATGAGAACCAGCAACAATGAAGATGTGCTGCCTTCATATTTGGCCAAGTGCCACAACTCTAAAGAGAAGTCCATCTAGAACATACAGTGCATTACCCTGTTGAGCAAGCTATCAGCTTACCCCCCCCAAAGTAAAACATTTTTGACAAGCAACTCATCTATAGCCATTTCACACAGCTTTTCTTTCATTTGCATTCTCATTAGAAAAACACGATTTTACAAAACAGAACATGGAAGTGCTCACCACAGACTGAAAACAGGGAACCCCGCATCCGAGGTGATAATCCAAACCGAGCTGACAGCAGATAGAAAGCGAGATCCGTGATTGGCAATTTAAGCAACACTAAGTGAAATATGAGCAGCAACATCACATCACAAATCATTGAAACAAAGGGACTCAACCTTTTTCAGGTTAACTTAATAGGGGCTGGACAAAACAAGAATGGACACTTTAAAGGAAAAGAAACGCGAAGGGAACGTTTCTAAACACTTTAACAATTTGGGAAATTTTATAGGGGGAAAATAACACTTAAGCT
>VXBW01008446.1:1660194-1730194 GCA_013400375.1 Thinocorus orbignyianus | reverse complement strand
TTCCTAGCCCTACATCTGAGTCAACTCACTTGTTTTAAGATCAATTCTACATATACAGGTAGTAAGATAAGTCCAAACAAAATATAATACTAGACACATGGAAAAAAATAAAAGGTACTTAATACAAAACTGTGGGTAAAATTCACAATTGAATCTCAGTGAACTAGTCCAAAGAAAAATCATATATTAGAAATTAGGTAGGTACAGACTAGAAACAGCTAGAGAAGACACCTCAGAAATAAGGAATACACTGTGGAACACCCAAGGGACAGCAAGAAGAGCTTATATTTATCAACTTCAAATCTACTGTTCTTGTTCAATTAAAGGTCCAAATTAGTATTGATATTTCCTACAGTACAAAGAACTTTGAATAGAAAGTGAACTGAAATAAATGCGTTAGCAATCCATAGAAGTGATAGAAGTTAAAAGTTACAAAGAAAGATTATTCAGACAACATATGCCTTATCTGGCGATGGGAAGCAAGGCACATAAAGCAGACATTCACAATTCAATAGCATTTTAAATTATTACAGGACAAATATGTAGCCCTTACACCTACTTACTTGGAGTCTAAGCTCTTATAAACATGTATGTAGCAGGGGGGTTACTTACTTATCTTAAAGGACATCTATCAAGAGGCTTCTGGCTACTTAATTTACTGGAAAGAGTTTTAACTGTGAAGCGATTAGCGTCCATTTTGCTAACTCTCTTCAGTTTTGAACATACACATGGATTCTTGGACTTAATTCATATATTTACATATTCCTACACTTCTAATACTGCTAACATAGATCTCATTGCTAAATTAGTGATGAAAATGAGCCTCATGTCCATTTGCTTTGCTCATCTTCTTTCAAATCCGAGATATAACTAGCAAAGAACTACATGGAAATCTATCTCTGATAACAAGTCTATTAGCTGCACAAAGATCAAAATACACTTTCACTACACTTTGCAATGAAATTTAAAAGTTTAACATTCCATAATTTATTACATGATACCACTTTCTGAAAAACACCATAGAGGTAAGGCTAAGGGAAAGGAAGACATTTTCTTCCTTGTAGAGCATTTTGTCTTATAGCAAACTGTATCAAATAAAAGTAAACCAAAAGCGTGGTAGGTCTTCACAGTGGCACAAAACTGACCATATTTTGATGTGTTCTATCAAGAACATAACTCCCTAGCGGACCAACTATCTTCAGTCCAGTATAATGGACATCAGGAAAAAAAGGCACTTGGGCATTCAGCTATGTCCAACCCAATGACAATGTTTCATATTTCTAAATTTAACAAGAAATTCAGAGGAATCTTAATATAGAAATCAACAAACTCCAATGGAGACTATGCTTGCTTTAAAAAGTAAGCATGTTTGCTCAAAAAATTTTAAAAGGTATCTTAGTCATTACTTTGGCCTTAAATTCTCATTAAGTAAATTTTTCTTTTTTGAAATGACTGCTCTCTAGGACTATCCTACAAACCAGACCAACTTTATAAAAAAGAATTTAAACAAAGTCTTTAACGCGCTGAAAGCCCTAACCCCAAACAGATGGGATACCATTACTAAAAAGCAGGTCCTTAAAATCTGTCATCATTATAAAAAGCTTGGACATTGTTAAACCTGGGATGCTGTGTGCCCAGCTGGATTAATTAATACCCACTACTCATTGACCTTTCACTGAGAATGTGGACAATCATTCCCCCAAAGACAGATGATTCTCTCACTTGCTTTACATTGATGATGCATACAAAGCCTTTTGATGCAAAGGGAGGAAAAAAAACTTAACAAGCATACAATCCCAGCTCATGTGATGTTTTCTTGTACATTGAAGAAGATTTCAAAGTATATTCCAAAAACTGTGCACCACTAAGATCTTAGCGGAAATTTCAGAATACCAGCTCATGTTATTGAGTGACACGTAGTCACTCAATAATACACCAGATTCTCCACAGATGTACACATACGCAGCTCTGCTGCGTCAAAATTCGCCGAGATATACTGACCGTTCTTTTGTGCAAATTATGACCACTGTTTTACAAAACATGCAACTCTTCACATATATTTTGAATTCCTATTATGTTCAAGAACTGTTGCACAGTTTATAGTATTTGCTGTTAGACAAGAAATAATCTGTGTTGAACTTTTGATCATCTGGAGTCTTTACAGTGCTGTTCTTCAGAAAACTGTGGTCATTATCTAGCAGCACACACTGAAGGGTGAAAAAGGAACCTATCCAAGTCAAACCGCAGGAGAAACATAAGTCAGAATTAGACCAGGACACCAGGGCTAATTTCCACTATCCCATAGCAAGTACATGAGAACTTTAATGACCACAGACGGTCAAAATCTCAGCATCATGTCTTATCCAACCGAATGCTGACAGCTCCAGCAAAGCCATCCATTAATACCATGCTGGTGAATTCAGTATTGGCTCTGAAGGCAGAGTACTGCCCACCAGAAAAAGAAGAAAAGCTGTGTCTTCTTTTGATGCCTTTCCTAAACAGTGATTTATTTCTTATGACCCTGAACCTAAAACAACAGGCTGAACAGATATGCTATGAACAAAGGCATTGAACCAGCGAAGAACTTGAGCACATGCTTAATTTTAAGTATCATAGTAGCTACATTGGAGGGGAAAAAAATGAAAAAGTGACTATGGTAGGTCAGATTCTCAGGGAAGAAAGTATATAAATGCTACTTAACTTACTTATACTTTCCCAGCTTCCACTCAAGTATGGCCCAGGAATGGCATGATTTTATTTAATAGCTTTGGATGGATTCTACTTCCATGAACTTGTTTGGTTTGCTTGTGAATCCATGTCAACTTTCAGCATCCTTAATGGCCTCTAATACAGAGTTCCACATCTTAATAACTCCGTGTGGGGGAAAAAACTAAAAATATTTCGTTTGTTTTAAATGGCCCTATTAGTTTCTCTTGATGCTCCCTTCTTACAGGTGAAGAGAGTACTGTCATTTTTCACTTACCTCTTCCATGTCATTCCCAGTCCTGTAGATCTCTCAAATTCTCCTCTGGGTTGAAGATTGCAACGCTTCCTTTTTCACATAGAAGCTGCTTCATAAGCCTGATGACCTTTGTCACTCTTCACATACCTATTCTGAAATGGGAGCATGAGAATTACTCACAGAATCAAGGCATTAGAGCATACCAGGGCTCTACACAGACACAGAGTCAAGATTTCCAATTTGACTTTTATTTCTTTCCTAATAATTCCTAAATTGGTTTGTTGGGGGAAGGGGGGGTGTTGCTGGGTTGGTTTTTTTTCTTCTGGCCACTGCTGGGCACTAGCTGACATTCAGCTCAAGTCAGTGGAACTGGAAATTGCTCACCTTTAGTTATTTAA
This sequence comes from Thinocorus orbignyianus, assembly GCA_013400375.1. Taxonomy (NCBI): domain Eukaryota; kingdom Metazoa; phylum Chordata; class Aves; order Ciconiiformes; family Thinocoridae; genus Thinocorus; species Thinocorus orbignyianus. Next base: position 1,726,834 of record VXBW01008446.1, on the reverse strand, counting down.
CAAAGTACATTGTCAGATCCCCACAACAACCACCGACACTGATGAGAGCTGCCATGATATCTGTGATACTTCTGCTCCCACTGTGAAAGAATGCCTGATATCTGTGATTTTTCAACCTGTCCAGCTTGGCTTTTGAGACATTATTGCCCTTGCCACATGCAGCATGACATTCAATTCTTCTATTTGTCCATAGGTGAGTTGCCAGCTGGTTCTTTCTGCATTTTCTGTGGCCAATAAATATTAGCTCAAAAGTATTTGTCTCTCCCAGAAAAGCCTTGCAAGAGTTAAGCTTGCTCTTACCTAGAGAAACTGGGGCTAAAACTACTTATACCGTGGAAAACGACAAAACTCTTGTGAACATTAACATTATTAAAATAAGTCCATTCCCTCTCCAGACAAATACATGAAATCTCAAGCGATTGCTGATTTAACTTAAGAACTCAAAAGATTAGATGAATTCCGAAACTGTCTGGAAATTGTCACTGAGGGGGGCTTAATCTCCATTTCACTCTCATTCCTATAGTCTCTAGTAAACTAGGTTCTAGTTTATCCCAGCAGCAGGCAAAAACACCAGAAGCAATTTTACAAAAAGGCCTGACACTTACCCCATAGCTTCTTATCTCTCTAACCAGTGATGCAGTTCTACCAGCTGAGCCGCAGCATTGTCTGATTGCCTAACCTGCTATTACAGGTAAGATCTCAAATAGTCTTCAAACCACCTGGGAGAGAATTAAGGTCGTACATGTGTTACACAGAACATAATCTGAATACAACTGAGCTTGTTCTGTGCCCATCAACGTCCAAATCATCTGTACAATCTCTACAATTGGGAGATGTTTCCGAGAAAGAAGAAAGATCCCGTTCGGTTCCTCACAATCAAGACCAGATTTCAAGCACTGACGAAAAACTCTCTGCCAGCTAAATAAATAGATTTAGAATTCAACAAGACAAAGAAAAAAAAATGGCAACACGGATTTCCATAATCCAAATAATGAAATAATAAAAACCAAAGTGCTCTAATGATTAACAAAAATAATTTATTCAGTGAATTACAATCTTCCTTTTTTTTTTTCCAGATTCATTTGTAGTCCACAAGCGCTTGCTTGTCAACAGCACCATGTAAAGACCAATTAAGACTGGGCAGAGAAAGAAGGTGGCAGATCTTTTAAAGACTCATGAAGCTGATGCTCATATACTGTAGCTGAATCCCATTTGGAAGCTATTCATAAGAATAAAGGTAAAGGATAGACATGCCATATACATATATTTATAGAATATTAAGATACAGACACAAAATGCAAAACAAAAAGGCTGACAATCTTCAGGACAGATGGCTGGCTCCTACATTTTTGCCAGGATACAGTATCCTCTCTTCAATTATGACTAGATTTATCAAGTTCTGATTATGTATAGATATGAAATTGTTACATCCAATCACATAACCAATAAGCAAACCATTTCTGCTACAAAACTTTATGCATCTTTACATGTATTTTCTGAAATGTAAAAGCAAATCAGAAGAGCAGGGTGGGGATGTGTAGTTCTATATATGCATAATATATGCACTACATGCTCAGCCTTGTTTTGAAAAAAGCCAAAGCATGATAGCAATTAAAATAGATTGTAAGTAAAGAATAATATAAAATTATTCAGAGACAAAAAGTAAGCATACACACCATGCAGTTTCAGTAACAGATTGAAAATTACGTGACATATGAATAACAGTATGATTCTGAGGGCTGCCTCTAATTCCATGGACAGCCTCTCCACCTATTGATTACGTACGAGTCTAGATAGCAAGTACTGTTTTCTTCATGAGTTTATAAGAGCAGCAACTACAGAAATCCTCAAAATGGACCTAATCATTCCCTCACCATTAAATTATTTTGTATCTTAGCAGAAATATATTTAGGCAACAATAAGACAGTTTTGAAAAATCTCCAAAGAAACATATAACTGGAACACAAATAAATTACTTTAGTGCAGGGCATACCACACGAGAACTGAAAGGTGGAAGTTTTTCTGAAACTAAGTCATGAAAATGACTAGAAGGCATGAGCATACAGTTAACATTTATTGTTTCCATGTGAATTTTGTCCTGTATTGTATTAGGAAAGCAAATGATAGGATTTTTTTAATTCTGTGTTTTACTGCCCTTCTGAATGCATTCTTCATATTCGATTGCACCATCTGGTTGGCAATTTGCCTGTATGTCCTTCCTGCTTTCTCAGAAAACTAAGTGTGGATGTGCTTAGGAAAGAAATGGGAGATGCTGCCACTCAAAGAGTTGCCTGTCTGCACCATTTTAATTCTGTTCCCATTTCTCCCCTTTTTCTTCTGCTCTATCGTCACGTTTCTTACTTGTGAGCATCCCAGTGGCCTTGTACTGAGTTGCTTTCAGCAGCTGTAATAATGGTTAAATTTAAAATATCTTTTTAAATAAATGTTTCCATGTATTCCCTCCCCAAATGAAGGAGGCTTTGGGTAGGTTGTTTTTTTCATTTGTTTTATTTAAAGTGCATTGCACCACTGTATTTTAATACGTTGGTATGTCCAGACACCTGCTTCCTCTCTCTTCCTCGCCCTTTTTAATCTCCTGGTATGTTGCAATAAGTCCATGTTTTAGGAATTTTTTTTTCCCAAAGACTTATAATTTTTGTATTATTTATAAGGTCTAGTCTCAGAAATGCTAGCCCTTCAATATAAGGATGACATAATGATAATGCACCCAGTCATTTAATTATTTGTTTTACTTCCATTTGTAGTATAAAAAAAGTATAAGCAAAATAGTGGCACTGCTTCCACTGCAACATTCCCTTTAATCATGGGACAGCCATTAGACATTAGGGGAGATGGGGCATCATTTCACAGTTCCTAGCAGCACCCATTTGTGCTGGAGGGCTCTATACAACTTCGAACCTCACACTAGGACCACATGTACATGAAGTCAATCTCCCTCACAGTTCATAGCCCTCTCTCCAACAGATCTGGGGAGAGCCCAGAAAGCATTTTCCCTTGTCTTGGGCTTGCCATATTAGAGGCAATAACATTTTCCAAACATATTGGAGATAAATGAGATCTATTCAGGACTCCGCCCCTTTTGGAGAGTAAACATGATTGGGACCATGAAAGGTACAGCCTGTATGCATTTGTTGCCACCTGTGTGGGTCATATATGGTCAATTAAACCTTTTCTTCCAACGGAGGTCAAGAGCACTGGAGGACTTTGCTCTCAGAAACCACAGATATTAGAGAACATGGTTGGTGAATGTATTTTTGAAGATACAGATGCACAGATTTTGCTGAAATATCTGTATTTTATTACCTAGCAACTGCACATCTGGAAAGACTTCTCCAGACTACTGAGAAGCTGTTTAAAGGCTTAAGGTTAAATCTGTAAGAAGCCTTAGATAGGAGACAAGCACTAATACAAAATTCAGATCCTTCAGGATCTCACTTCAGTTAGCACCTAATCCCATAGTTTATGGGCTATAATTGCCAACGTCATACCCATCAATGGTTATTTCACAGAAAGCTCCTTACGTACCTAAAGGTTTACTTTGGGGCATGCCTAGAAGCTCTCACTCCCCACAGTGCTGATAAACTCAGTGCTGGGGTCAGACTTTAATCCACGCTGGATTCACAATTATTCCTCTGCCTACCACATTGCCTGTGATAGATGCTCATCATCTCTAACTACGTTCCTTACAAAATACAGAGTTGGAAGGCAACAAGGTAGCATACCATTACCTTTGAGCTCCTACGAAAGATATCTGACAAAACCCTAATTTAGTAACTAACTAGAGCCAACTGTTCATTTTGTATACATTGATCAACACACCATCCTTCTCCCTGCAGCTTCCGTTTCTTGGCACCTTCTCTTCAACTATTGCAATAAAAGTTTGCAACCCACAAGTCACAAATAGAACCTGTTCATTCCATTTAGATATCTGGAAGAACATGGTGCTCTGTGATCAGCACTATGTGAAGCTGGCTTCGGCATGTGTAAGGAAATCCCTGAGACTCGTACACCTCAGCTAAAGCTAGCTTTTTCCCCCTTTCCTGGGAAATGTCTCCTTTAACCTCAACTTTACATGTAGTACCTTCATGGCTCTGTACATCGCTCAGTCTCCCTGCTCTGCCATAGAGCCAAACTCCACCATTATCCTCTGTTGGCTGCCTCAGAGACAGTCTCTTCTTTCTTCAGAGATATTTATGAACTACTTTGGTGCCACAATGGTGGCTGAGTATTTTTCTAAATGGCTCTTTGCTACCCTGGCATAAATAATCATGACAATTAGCAATTTTTTTATGGGAAATGCCCCTAGATTTCCATTAAGCGGCTATTTCGGTTATGGCAAAGCAGTGCAGCTGGCCACAACCCACACATTGAGCCCTGTTTCATACGGTTATGCCCATGAAAACACTTGCAATAGTGAAAGAATGTCAGTATTTTCAACAGGATGCAACGTGTATATTTATATACACAGAGATTATAAAATTAATGTAGAGAACCCTTAAAAACATTCAGAGTACAAAACAACAGTTTTCAGCATTAAAAGCACAAGTATTTACCACAGTTGAGATACCCATAGTGCCTTAAACAGACCCATTATTCTACATTCCAACTATTGAGACATACTGCAGTATCCAATATGCCAGAGCACTGTAACTGTTAGTAAATGATGACTTTTTAATGGGAAACTCTGTACATGTTAAAAATACGATACTCTTCCTAATCCTATGTAACTAAAGATATCTTATGCAGATCATGAAGATTTAGAAACCTCTGAAAAACAGATGTGCCGAGCAACCCGCTAAAAGCAAGCATATATTGCATTTATTTATTAATTTATACAGTGCCCATCTCAAAGCAGAGTCTGGAATCCTGTACAGAATAAACAAAAATTAAACCAAACTGGGCTCAGAGCCAAGAGAGATCAGTTGTACCAATAAAAGTGGGGGAGGGTAAAAGAAAGCTTTTCCAAAAAGATGGATACATGTCTCAGCATCCTGTGCTGTCTGAGTGGACACATCACAATATCACTAGTGGAAGTATCAGAATTACAATTTACAGCAAGAATACAAATATTTGAAGCAAAAAGAGAGTAATTATGACAGAGTTAATTTACAACTATTGAAAGCCACACTGCAGAGGCCATTACAGCAGAGGAAATACCAACTGTGTGAAATTTGAATGAAGATTGAGTATATATACAGTCACACAACATCTATGAGATTTCAGATCTAACTATCGATCATATTGCATGTTATTCTTTGCGTTTAATGTGTAAACAATAAGAAAACATTGCAAATACCGTGTCAGGGTTTTCTGGTGTGTATTCCCTCAAATATATCAAATATATGAACTCTTACTTTATCACCGTCCTCCTTCCCATATTTTATTTATAACACATCAGGGTTTTTAGTCCTTTTTAAAATTTTGATGACTTAGATGAATAATGATGAGTTAGCTGCCTAAATACAGAGCTAGTATGAAGAAATGCTTCTGAGATCTAGAGAGAGGACACCAGAGAAGCACGTTTTATTTTTGAAAGGCACGAAGATGAGGCCACACAATTAAAATGGTTTTTGGCTGTGTATCCTCTCCCGATGCTGGCTCTTTTTTCATTATTATGTTATTTTACCCATATCAATGTGGGTGAGCTTTACAACGATTTTTTCCTGACATTTTCTCTCCCAGGACAGCCCTGTTTATGACAAATGGAATTTTACATGTCTATTCAGCGAAGACATTCTCAGTGACTCCCTTGCTCTCCAACTCACCTTCTCAGCTTTTCAAAGTCTGCATCAAAACAATTCTCTCCTTATAAAACTAATGAAAACTTTAGCAACAGGTTCAGATTCCTTCAGCATGGAACAAGATTTCAAACTCAGGTTTAACACTCAATTCCCAGTCACAGAAAACCCTAAAACTTTTTTCATTACTTAGCAGTTTTGACCTATTTATAAATAGGTGAAGTTTTTCTGAATGTGAGTGACTCAATAATGCTACCAAAAATACCAGTGATACTGATGGTGAGCCCTAGAGAAAATGTAAACACACCTGAGACACGAAGAAAGGTATATGCTATCAGCAGTTGCAAAGAATGGGTAGTAATCAATAATGTGTGGGCCTAAATAAATTCTTTAATTTTGCTTTGCGTGTAGTATTAACATACTGAGAAACATTATTCTGGAAAAGACAAAGTTGCTTAAATACATTTTTGAATTTTGTTTTCAATGCCTTTGCACTTCATTTAGCATTTTGAAAACTGCTAGTTAAATTCTGTTAAAATATTGCTAGTTTAATTAATCTCTTACAAATACAAAGAAACATGCTATCCCAGCTTTCCTCTTAAAAATTGGTATAAAAATATATTCCAATTTAGAAGATTAAGTCGAAATCCTTGACACTGTTGCACAAAATCCTCACAATTAATATTATATCTGGTTTAAAATATTTACAATTATATCTAAATATTTATTTCAAACATTGTGTTTGCTTCCTTAATGACTTGTTTTCAGGGGAGTAAGTTGCCCCTCACGCCTCTCCAGGTAGGTACCTGCATATCCAGGAGTGCAGAGGAGTGTTCAAACACACACACAAACCATTTTTCCACTGAAAGTTTAGCAGAATGTGTCTTTAACCCCTATAATTAAAAAACATTTTCCGTTTCATTTTACTAGGAATCTCTTATCTATTTAAAACATAGCTGAGTCCCCGAATCAGCTCTATCAGAGATGGAGCTGTTCATACTTCTAATTATAAGACACTGGTTTCATTTGCCCTTTACTCAATTAACTACAATAGATCAGGATGCAATTTTCTCTCACGGGTGTTTGCCTCCAGATGATTACTATTTTCTGAAAGTTTAAACCAAAACAGCTCATTCCAAAACCAATCCAATTAAAATACAGGGTGCTGTGCCAGGGTTACTAAATTCTGGCAACTCATTCCTTTAAATATTTTTTTGCTCCCAAATTTGAGGGCAAAGGTATAAAAAACAAAGGCAGGGAGGGAGCTGGAATTGTAAACTGGGAAAATAATGAAGAAAGAGTCTGAACGGCAACCCTCCTCAATAAATTAAATTAGGCAAGTCCGAAACTGGAAAAGGAAAAAGGTGAAACCCCCAAAATATACCAAACCAATTCTCCAACAACATACAGAGCTAAGGTACAGAGCTCCAGCATTGCTTTCACAGAATTGTGCTATCACTCAAGCTGGAAAGGACCTTGATGAGTTTCCAGCCCAGTCTCTTGCTCTAAGTAAGGCCAACTCAGAATTTGGATCAAGTTTCTCAGGACTTTGTCCACCTGGGTCTTGAAAACCTTCAAAACCTGGAGAGTACACAACCCCTCTGGACCTCTGCCCCAAAGCTTAATTTTTCTGTTAGTGAATTTATTTTTCCTTGTATCCAGACAGATCATCCCCCCAGTTCCGATTTAAGCATTACCTTTTTCCTGCCACTGTGGACCTCAGTATGTTCTTGGTCACCTCCTCCTTTGTCTCGGAACGTTTGGAAACAATGCCAAGATCAGACAAGCTGCTGTGGAGAAAATAAAGACATTAAAACTGGATTACTACAGAGACTGAGAGCAAGAATTAGATGAGATAAAGTGCAGTGACAGCACTTTGGTAAATGGCTAGGGTGGAAACAGAGGGAATGAACACGGGGATTGGGACTAACAGGCAAATTCTGTGATTTATGTATTCCAGAAATTTTAGGCTAGATGTGTACTTCTGACCACATTTATAGTCAGATAGCTTGAGCGCAGTGACTCATCCTGGGCAAGGAAAAACAGTGAAAAATTGGGATTTAATTGGATGTGTGCCACAACTTCTTACATTAAAAATCAGTGATACTAGCAGTTCCTCATTTCACAGAAATATTGTGATAAATTAGTGTTTGTGATGCATGATGAATACCACAGAAAAGTTCACAAAGAAGGACTAATGTCTTGAAAGCAGAATGTGAATAGCATACAATAAATATGGCCTGAGATCACACCTTAATCAAGGAAGGCAAAAAGAATTAATAACATCTCACTCAACAGTATTTATTTCTATGTGTTAAAGGAGGCTTGGTCCCACTGAAACAAAGAGTGCTCTCATGTAAGTTGGCATTATATCACCGTAAGCACAAACAAGGGAGATTAGTTAAGGCTACTGACTTAATTCTTACCTTAATTAGGTATTTACTAATTTTGGAATTACTAATTTGCAAGTTTAAGATGTTCTTTTAATGCCATTTTCCGTATGTAATAATAAAGCATGTACCTATTTAACTGACTTTGATGCAAGAGAACAACTGACATATTAGAAGCACATGAAAAGCCAATGGTGTGCCAGCTATGATGACTGCTGTGGTATTTGCCATGGTTTACAGGTCTGAATTGCTATTTAGTAAAATTAATTTCCCAATGTGCAACCATTTTTTTCAGGCACTTTCTGAGGTCAGCTATTGTACAAGTACCTTAAACCTGTTTTCATATGGAGCCTGTTCAAAATCTCATTACTGAAAATGGGAGCAGTTGAAATGATGTGGATTGAAATCAATGGATTTTGCAAGAATGTCCATATTTCTGGACGCATAAACTACAACTCAACTAGGTACTTAGGTATGTGCATACTAATTGCATACTAATAGTCCTTTTGATATCACTGAGATTAGTCATGTTCTTGAAATGAATCATACACATACCTATAGCACCAAGTAAGAGCTCACACTAAACTTAGAGAAAAGAAGGGACAGAAAGAGTCGAAATATGACAAGCAATTGACATGTTATTACCTTACAAGCAATGCAAAGAGAAGACAGACAGAAGAACATTAATAAATGATCAGGGAAAGTGTTCAGGAACACATATTCAAGATGCATGTAAAGCCTATAGAAAGTTTTTCATTCTCTTTTCCCCTAAAGGCTCGGCAAGAATTTTTGTGCTTCTAGAACTTGCAGCTTAGTGGCACATAGGGATCCTGCCTTTTAAGTAACATATTGAGAATTACTCAGTATCAGATTACGTTCCTGAATGAAGTTTAAAGCAGTGGAAGAAAGGATGTGAAATTTGTCTGCTGCTTGCTTGGCACAGAAAAATAATGCAGCATTTAACTCATGCTCTTTACTAGACAATACTATGGGAAAGTGAGTTCTGGTTTAGACAGCAGTGTGTGCATAAACACAGCTGAGTTCATCCTGACCAATGATGTAGCAAATGCGTCAATATAATCCATTGTATAAATGTTGGGACCAAGTCTGTAAAACCACATTCACATGAACACTCCCACCAACACAGAGTCTAGATTAAAGGACACACTTAAAAACCTGGCAGAGTTAGGGGCTTAAGATCATCATTTTAGAGAGAGATTATGTTCATATAAACACTCAAACTTCTGGGGCACTCATTAGAATCAAAGTGCAAGGCTCTACAGGTTTGACCATTAACATGCTGGCACATAATACTCTCCGAGAAATAATCAGGCTCTTTTTCAGAATTATATGGTCATCCCTGTGTACACCCCAGCTTCTTCAAATTTTCCAAAGCTTTCTAGCTTTTGATTTACTGCTTTTCTGGGGTTTATCAACTGCTTTTAGTTTCTTGGCACGCTCTCAAACTCATCTGGGTAGGAGCATGAACCCAGTGATCTTGGCACCTAGAATTCTAAAATACCTTTCTTACTGTCACGATGGGTTCAAGCTTTCAATACACAAAATTGTTCTCTCCTGCAGTGTGCACACACACGTAAAAATAACCATTCTCTCAACACAGCACACACACGGATGACCCGATTGCATTTTGTTTGCTTTGACACGCTTACCCTCGCTGTTTAAAACCAGTGTTTCCTATATACAATGGTAATTGGAAATGGCCTTCAACAGCCTCTCAAGAACACGATTACATTATATAATGATATCCGAGAATTAGCAAGATGCCGTATCACCTTGTTTATCCATAAGTAACAGGGTATGATGAATGAGGAAACCCGATCCTAGCTAATGCCTTTCTGACCACCAAAATTCACTAAATGGATGATCCTAATTGCTTCCTAGTGCTCCTGAAATACCATATTCACAAAACTTTCCTCTTATAATCTATATAGATAGTCCTACTTAAAAATAAAACCCATCTGCGTATGCTTCAGGCCTTACTTTAATGAAATCCTACCCTTATAGATATGGCCACACAGAAAGCATGGAAGTGACATTACAAACCAGGGTTTTCACTTATGTAAAAAGCTACTTTAAGGAAAAACTGATATTTTGCTCAAGTAATCAACCTTGATCTTATTGACAGGTAAAACACTAATCTCTCCTTTGCCAGTCCCTGGGGACTGCACAACTGTTTAATCTTGTGTAAATTTCATTGAACTATTTTTTAGGTTCAGAATAATCACAAACCTTTCTCTGCTAGATGTTATTTAGGAACCAAAAAGCAGCTTTCCCATCCCAAAATGCAAATGCTACTTTGTAGCTGAGATCCATGCTAAAAGGTACTATAAATATTAATTTATTAATTGCTTTAACTGACAGCAAAACTAAGTATCTTGAGGTTTCCCAATTCTGATGAGATCTCCTATGCACAGTATTCAGTTACCAAAACAAACTTACCATAAATTACAGTTTGCATTAGTGGTGCAGAGTCACAGAAGCACCGGTTTTCCTGAAGATGGGTCACGTTAGTAAATCCACTGCCCAAGTCGTTCTGCTACTTGATTTGTTTTTCCTTGCGAGGGTAAAGTCTCTCCTCTCCCACCTCTTGAGCACACTTGGAAGCTACAACTCTGCTGCATAATGAACGCGCCTACAGCTGCCAAGGTTCGGAAAACATTTGGGCACAGGTGTCAATTCCTTGTCAGCCTCCAGGGCCAATAAATGGAATCTCTACAACGTGAAATGAGACAATACATTCACAAAGTCATTATGTTTTCCCAGAACATCCTAAGCTCCAAACTAAATGCATTACAAGCCTTATAACACCCCCGTATTCATAAGGCTCATTATTGGTTTTAATTCTGCTTCCTGCTTATTTACTGTTTACTCTCTGTTTTACTGCCTTGGTGAAATTGCTGTTAACTGATACTCCAAATGGAAAAAGACAAAAAAAAAAAGAACACAATTCCAGAAACACTTGGTCCCTAACTAATCCCACCACAGACTCACTGCTGCCAAGATGGCACCACATTAAAAGGTTAAAAGAATGTCTTCCAAATTTCTGTATCCTCTTTAATCTCTCTTGTCAATCTTTTAAAGTGGGTTTCTGGCAGTGAAAGTGGCCATCTCTATCCTGTGACAAAATACTTTCGACAGAAGAGATGACCTTACAAGCAAAATTATGATGTCTTTCTAACAACTGCAGCTGTCTTTGTATGATTTTCATAAAAACAAAGCCCTTCTGAAGAATGAGAAACACTACAACTTTTCCCTACAAAACAATTTTGCAGCCCCCAAATAGCAGGATTATCAGCAGACTTGCATACGTTAGCTTTGCAGGGAGCCCTTCCCCGTGATTCTGTAGTAATTTTTGAATAGAGTTCCCCAGGGACACACAGTCCCACTCCCCACACGTGGCACAAGCTCTTTGCTTGGTTTTGTTCTTGTTAATGAATCGTATTCTACTGACATTGAAAAATCTTTGCCGTCCCTTGAAAACCCCACTGAATGTCCCTCAAGCTGCTTGCTTACCCCAGTGCCACCTGTATCTGTCTCCATCGATAATGGTACCAGCTTACATCTATCCGGCTACACAGATGCCAGCTTTGCTCTGCCTCAGAACACTTCCACAAACCCAGTCTGTTCCATGCATAATTTCATGAGGTTGAACCCCCATATCTTATGATGGCTTAAAAACTGCTTGCCTTGGCAAAGTTATTTGCAAATTCGCATAGGCTTTTGTGCATGCTGTATTGTGACTGCATGCTTTTAATGTTTTCTTTCATTTTCTTTCAGATTCATTCTACTGCACATTATTGTAAAAAAACCCCTCCATAACGGGCAAAATTATGCAGTAAAACAAGTACAATCAGCTGATAACAATAAAGAACGGTGCGCGATTGTTCATTTCCTTAGCAAGAAAACAATCAATTTAGCAAAGCAACAAAATCAATGAAATACCAGCCATTCCACAGCCACTGCTTGCTTTCTCCCATCCACACTCTGGATCCTTTCATTCTGTGATGGCACAAGTGACAACCGTAAGATTGGGAATGATGGTCCTGGCCACCTTTCTCTCCAGAGCAAGGCCAGCAGAGAGAATTACTAAGGGTGAAATCATACAGAAAACATACACCCTGCTGTTTCAAGGTAAATTCATATTCAAACAGCACACAATAGAATAGGGTTTGGTATTGTATTTATTGACAGACAGTGAGAAAAAAACCATCACTTTCTCCTGTACCAGGCAGCAATCTGAAATGATTAGTGCAACTCACAACACTTTGTATTGCATATGAAATAATAATTGACCGCTGAGTTACGACAGAATTTTTAGCTTGGTGAATAAAGACGTTAAGCCGGAAGTTCTGAAACTGTGATTTCTTTTGCCTTTCAGAGAAAAATGCCCTATCAAACCCATAATGTTATATATTTAATAAAGAAGCATGTGTAAATACTCACACACACAATCCATGTGTATGAAGAAATTTACAGGCCTAGTACATCTTTAATACAATAAACATCCCGATATAATTTTGTTAGGTGGCTCTTAAAATAGATACACCTATTGAGAGTCACTGCATGCTTTTGTTTGAGATGCCACACCCTGATATTCATCAGTTATTTCTCAATCTGCACTGCTATCATACCATAATTATCAGTCCTTATTGTAATTGTTAATAACAGTTACGAATCTAATACATCAGTAATCTGTATCAACTTCAAATAAATGGAAATTAATAGAATTCAACTTATCTGAAAATTTTCTTGTTGATAAAAGATTAAGGTAAGAATAGTTGGGTTTTTCTTTTTAAAGTACACTAGTGATATTGTTACAACTTATTTTTGCAGTTCTTTCACAATAATTTTATTTCAAAAATCACATCTTTCAGTAATCTTCACTAGCAGCTGAACACATTTTAGTAACGCCTTATTTCTAAGTATTAATACTGTATTGATTCTTTCATTCTTTCAATTGGCTTTTAATTCTGTAGCTTTAAGCACAAAGTCTTTCAGATGAGCTGACAAAAATACCAGCCCTTTACAAGATTAACCCATTCCTTTGGAACCTTGCAAATTAGTGAAATGCATTCCTTGAGAAATAAAACGCATAGGCTTTTATGTGAATAAGGCTTCTTACACAAACCGATTGTTCAAAGGGATTAATGCTTCCTTCATTAAAGCTCATGGAAGTTATTAGCCAGCTGCAATGTGATTGTGATATTGGACCACCAATAGTAGATTTATAATTTTTTTATTTTTTTTTATAAAAAGGTTTGCATAGGAAAAGGTTTGAAATCCAAGTCAACGCTTTCTATGAAATCTCTGAAATGCCTGTATATTGACAAAAATCACACACTAAACTGCTAAGAACAGCTTGGTAGTGTGAGGCAGTGAACGCAATGCTTTTTAACAACACATTTTCAGTTATTACTATAAAATTATAATTAGATAGTAAATTACAATGTTAATATTAACTTTGAACAAATAAGTGTTTGCAGTTGTAGAAGCAGGCATTATTATGGTAGCACAGGGACCTATTCACCAAGTAAGACACAGACTTTCTTCATAAAAGTTATTCTATTCTGTAGTTTCTTCTTAGGAAATTGCATGAAATGCTAGGTTTCTATGTGCACTATTTGCTGAAGTCATCTTCGAAAATATCAAAATCTATATTTCTCTTTGGGAAAGTGCCAAAACAAATGTTTTTCTCATTTAGTTCCACTATCCAAAGAATACAAAGAATCGAAAGAATAATTTCTCTCTCTACGGAAGAGGTTACATAAATTAAGTGACAAACTTAAACTCTGATCAGTTGTACAGGAACTTTAGACTGCCTTTCTCTATTTGAAAAAGCTACTCTAATAATGTTTGCATTATGTACTACAATATACTTCATTGCACCTACAATGTGTTATACATTCCATATGCCTTATACACATTACATATACATATTAATTATATACTACAATATACTTGAACATACATAATAATATTTATTGCACCTGTAATACCAGTAATATTTAAAAATAACAAAGCCTTGCTTGGTTTCAATTATTTTTACTGAGATTTTCCCCTTACTTTTCCCTCTTTCTAGAAATAGTTCATTCCGCAGTTGACAAAATTATTTTGGAAAAATGTACAAAGGTTTCTGCCAGTTTGAATACAAGGAAAAAAACAAAAATACACTTTATTCATTATGTCAAACCACTTGCAATGTATTTTGTGTATCTACTGTTTAGAAAAGCGTCTATGCTAAAATGCGGTTCAGTGATGAACTTCTGCAAATTATGCTATGGGCACATAAAGTACAGTTTTGACTACTATCCAGTGATCCCCAGAAGAAAAACAGGCTTCATTACACACAGAGTTACCTAGCTCTGAAGTAGGCATGTGCAGGGATGTCTCATTCCACGTGTATAACATCTTGTAGGAGATGTGCAAGAAAGCAAATTCTGTATCCCTTTGCAATGTCAGGAATCACCTCTTTCCAGCATCAGAAAGCTATCAACCATACAATAACCACAGCACTTCTGGGTAGAAAATTGGCAGGATTGGAAATGGAAAAGGCATTTCTCCATTTGGCAAAAAGGGGATAAAACAGTTCTAGGAGAGTTTGGTTTTAAAATCTCAGTGATTGATTGACTCTGCTCTTAGGTTTAGAGCATTAGAATAAGTCCCAGGAGAGATGGATGAGCGAGCAGAGAGGAGGTAAGACTGCCAGAGGTGCATGATAAGTACATTTATCACATAGTTTTGCAATTTATCTTATATGTCTCCAATTTTTCATATAGCCCCCATTTGTAATCACCATGTGAAAAATTAGAGAGGCATGTGATAAATTAAGTTGTGAATTGTGATTTCTAATAAGTTAGTCATTTATCCATGCAATTAAAATTTAACTTCTAATCACATCTAGTCTTTCAGGATGCATAAAAAACAAAGGAAAACACATGAGGATGACCAAAATGAGAAAGGCTAAAGACAGAAAATATATTTCATCAATGTAAATGCACTTTCAGAATCTAGTTACTTGATCTATTATTTCTGAAATAAATAATTTCAACTATACAAGTGAAAAGATTCTAGAATCATGAATTACATTGGAAATTTCGTGACTAAAATGAACTATTTCTTAAACCAAACTGCCTTTAGGAAGTACTATCACATTTGTGGCCCATTAATCCATTTCCTTGGGTCTTAACACATTTCAAAATGTCTTAGCCATTTCTTTTTATGTGCTATCCAAATAAAAGTTTTCTCTCTCTCTTGAACCACAGTCATCCTGGAATCCCTATGAACATATTTGTATACCTATATCTCCATTCATTTTGCTCTTAAAATGACAACACTGGTCCTAACTGCACTTTAGCAAGCCAGTATGTAACTAAAACTACTGCATAATCAACTGAAAAAAAATAATTATAAGCTAAGTATTTAACTAGTTTGGATAAAATCCATTCTTTTCATTAATGGATCTCATTTTTATTTTATTGGGGTTTTTTTTTACTATCAGATTAAAAACACATTTTTTATTGTTTTTCCTAATGCAATTCTGCATGATATGCTCAGAATGAATGGAATAGTTATTGTTTTAATTATTTTTTTCATTTTGTTTTTTATTCTGCTCCTATTCCCATTATTTACTACTTTTAAGATCAGTATCATACCATTTACTGCATACACAGTGCACATACACTAAACATGCATATGTATGTGCATAAACACACTCTTTTAGAAATCCATTATAACTTTAATTCTTTTTGCCGTTGGAAAGGAGTAGATCTAAATAATAAATAGTTACTAAACTGCTATATAAGCTTTAGGAGTATTTACAAATTTCAAACTATCTTTCCCCACCCAAAATGATTGAGCCAATTTACTCTACGAAATTAAGTAAACTCACATTCCAAATTTTAATCTGAAGTTGAACTCCTCCTGATACTTTAAAGACTGTAAAATATTAAGGCCACTTGTTTAAGTATTTGGGTCATGTCAATTCCAGGAGACCTACATGTAGAGTTTCCAACATAAAGTCATGACTGTCTTTCCTGTAGGTGAAGATAACGTGTGGGATGACAGAGAGAAAAGTCTTCAGAGCCAAGCTCCACTCTTGTGTAATTTCTACAGGAGCGTTGCCACTAACTTACATGGAAAAATTTAAACGTAAGATTCAGTGGACATTAACTTAACTCTTTGCTTAGTCAGGTAGCTGTTTACGTAATTTGAACATATTGTATAATCCTTCTCTGCTGTATCTCCAAAAAGATTGTTTTGGACTGGCTATTAACAAACAAACAAACAAAAAAAAAAAAAAAAGAAAAAAGGAAGGAGGTGTGTCTCCCTGGAGCCTGCTACTGAGGTAAAGTTGTAAGTCTTGTAGACAGTCACCTGGCGCATACTGAAAAAACACCTGTAGAAAAAATAAATAAAAATCTCAAATTACCATCTGCGAGGGCAAAATCTAGTCTTCAGGAAGGTACTTGGAACTGCAATCAAAACACGGAGCAGGGCCAGTTTACAGCAATTAAACATTTGATCTGGATTGCTTATAGTAAACTTCCCATGATTACAGTTTATCTCTGTATTTCCCTCCTCATTTTAACTAATTGAGAACAATACTTCACATTCTACAAAGGTTAAAAAAATCCCTCTAGGTGAAAGTAAAAGTTATTATTCAGAGCTAATAGAATACTCAATATCACTAAAAATTAATTACTGCTATTTTGAGGGCTTCTGACAGGCCAATAAAATGATGTGCACTGAGCATACAGAAGGAAAACAAAGAATTAAATATAGTAGAATCAACAAATTCACAGGTATTGTGACTCTTCCCATAAAATGGGCAAATAATCTCAATTATACCATTGTTTTCTCTACAACAGACTCATAACAACACTTTTCAGGGTTTAACTCTCATGATTTGCTGATAGATCTTTATTTAACAGTATGCAAGGAATAAACAAGCAGAAAAATCCAAATTTTTAATTGCCCTTACGGAATTGACTGCTTTGATAACCACAACACATGCATTGTTACTTAAGCAAACAGAAGGTTTTGCTTTTCCACACGATTTCATCCTGCATCATCCTGTACATAGTTGTAACATCACGATATATCACGCTTAGATTTCCAGTATCTGAACTGCCTACAGAATCCGAGCTGTGGAACATTTTAAGCAGCAGCACTCGCCCTGCTGGTTTTGTTTACAAAAAGGCACCATTTCTTTCAGACCACGGTCATTTTCCTTATGGAGAAGCTGGGCCAGAAACTGAACCTACCATTTGCTCATCACAAGGCGGTATCTGGAATTTCTGAACTTGATGGTAGGAAACTCGACATCCAAAGCTGAACAGTTCTACTCGTGAACTCAGCTTACTGCTCATGAAGCTCGATTTATTTTTTGCCACTTCCCAACCTACCAAAACACGTATTGTTTATTTGACAGGAGGAATAAGGCAGTTGCTGCCTGTTCCTGTGCTGCTTAGAAGTTGTAAGCGATGCCATCTGGAGCAGACTATTAGTTGGAAGGCAGCCAAAAGGTACTCCATTAGTTTACTAGGGAAAGAGGTCTTGAGTTGTGCACAAAATGATGCTTTCTGGAGGCTGCATGGCAACCAACTATTAAAGCATGGTGTTAGAATAAATGACAGTAGGATTTTAAAAAAAACAAGCGTGATTTGCCTTTTTGTCCACTAAAGACAAAGGGACTTTGATGACTGACACTATTTTGGCTAATGCGCACATCTTGAAAGTCTCACCCAAACGGCTTCATTATACTCTGTTGACAAAAGTTAGAATAGAAACAATATTTTGAAGCTCAAGCACATCTTTCCTGTTACAAATTGGCAAACAAACGGAAACAAGTTTGTTAATATAGTTTGGCAGTAGGAAATCATGGTAAAATTTCAACCCATAAAAGTGGTTTAAGAAAAAAGGTTGTCATAGAGGAGAAATCACATGGCGACATCATGCTAATATGATGATGGATGCTATAGAAAATGTATAGGTTAAGCTGTAGGTTATTCAAGTTGCTCTTGCTAAATAGAAAGAATAAAGA
The DNA here is from genome assembly GCA_013400375.1 of Thinocorus orbignyianus. NCBI lineage: Eukaryota > Metazoa > Chordata > Aves > Ciconiiformes > Thinocoridae > Thinocorus > Thinocorus orbignyianus. Next base: position 1,708,622 of record VXBW01008446.1, on the reverse strand, counting down.
TATTTTCCCCCTGATTCTGGAAATATAATACAAAACCCATGTTGACTGGCACTTACCTAAAACCCCAGGTTGGCTTTAGGTGCCATTTCTATCCCACCAGATATCACACTTCAGATCTTGGGCAAATTTGGGCTTTTTTTCCAACAGCATCACAGAGAATCAACCCCAATCTATCCACAGATCTCTTCCACAAAAAGCCGCTGTTCTGAGGAGTGAAATCTCCTTGAGCAGTACTGGTTTCCACAGCAGAAGACAAAATGGAAGTACTCTTGTGCTGAAAGTGAAGAGTTACAAAAACACATAATTTGTTTCTTTATCACTTTCTACATAAAATTTGAGCTGTCATGGAAAGCGTTCATCTCTAATAAATCTGAAAGCTCATGAAGGAAATGTATCCATCTAGCCATAACTGTAAATTTGCAGATAGGTTGGTTGGTTTATTTGTTTGTTTCCTCTTTTTTACCTGAGGGGAAAAAAGGTTCAAAGAGAGTTGGTATCATTGTCTCTACCATTGTCTACAGAGGAAATAAAGGAAAAATTTCCTCAGTCTCTGTAAAAATTATTAAAGGAAGAAATCTGGTTTCCTTCCTCCTACGAGAAAACTTATGTGTTAAAAAACTAAGCTAATTCTGTGGATTTACATGGCAAAATTAAGATGTGGAATCCTTGTGAAAATACACGTGCTGTATACGTGTCTGAATATTCCTGCTGTGTGCTGATCCTCATTTCTGGACTGCTGGCTGGTTCAAGTCTGGCAGCAGTTCCAGCAAGTTCCTGTACTTGAAAAAAAAAAAGAAAAAAAAGAAAATCACAATGCCTGGTGCTTGGCCTATAGGTCTTATATCTTTAGGAAAGCACTGACACCAAATAATTTTACCTTAACTTTTCATATGTAATTTAGTCCAAAATCCTACCTAAGAGTGATGTCACCATTTTCATTAAAAACAAAACCCATCACCAACAAAAGAAAGCCTGAGTTCATGTTAAGGTAATACCAAGGGGGAAAATCCAAGCCTTCAGAAATAGGGAGACACCGGGATTTAGCACACATGTCATCTTACTTCAGCTTGAAATGCTTAGATACAGTCTTTCATTAAGTGACCACATTCTATTTTTTCACGCTATAGTGTCCTGGGGGGTTGGTTTTATATCAAGTTTGTTATGTACATAGTACACATATTGCATCTTCATGTTCTACATATTTAATAACAATTCTTGTTTTCTAAAACATACTCATGGCTGAGTTGTTCATTAAGCAATTTTTGAAGAGTTTTATGGCCCTATGAACAATAATTTTTTGTGGAAGCGAACTAAATTGTATGCTGTGATAATTACACCAAACTAATTGTAGGTAAAATTAGCAAGGGGTCAGACCAATTTAGTTTCACAAGAAAATATATGCTTTGCTTACACCTTAAATGATCTTTAGACAATTAATCAAGTAAAACTGAATCTCCTTAAATCAACATATATAATTTTCTGTATGTTTGCTGTGAAACAGGAAGTTTTAACATTGCTTTGAAAAATGGAACTTACTAAATGTGTTTTTGATTATCATTTTCGTTTAAATTACCAATTACCTTTACCCAAGAGAATCAAACGACAGGAGTCTTTTCCACTTTACTGGTACATTAAAATAGTACTCAAACACAGCAGGTAAGAGAGAAACATCGATAATAAAAGTATGTTTTTTAAATCTCTTTTACTACCAGCTATAACATCACCCCAATAACGGTTCCGAATATTATGATCCTGACATAAAATTTCTTTAGATTTTTCCTGTTTCTATAGTGATACAAGTTCTCCACACAAGGCAAAGTCTATTGCGGAGCCCTTATACAGATGCTTTTGATGTTTCAAGTGTGTCGTTCAAGTGGTGTGAAAGAGTTGTAGCTGCTATTTCAGTCAATAGTAGTACAGCCGTATTCCCAGGCTCTGCTCCAGAGGTTTAGTTCACCTCTAAAAAAGTAGATGAGACTGACCTAAAATCCAGGCAGCTGGACTGGACTCTACTGAGGCACGTTTCACACATTATTAACAATACGCTCCTCACTTTCCTTGTTTGAGATCATTTCTGGCAGTATCTGTTACTGATAAGAATTTGTACTAATTTGAATATTTTATCATGTACAAATGATATTTTATGACTTTACAGACGAAGACTTTGGATATTCAGTGACATATAATACATATCACAGTTGCTAAAGGGCTAGAAAACTGCTCAATAAATGGCATTTCAATTATTTCAATTGAAAAAAAAGAATTGCAATTGTTGCAAAACAACAATTCTTTTGTGGTCTAGTTAAATATATTCCCCCCACCCCAAAATCCAAATGGAGACATTATTTCTTAAGCAATCTTACTCTGATTCAAATAATTCCACATTTTGTAGACTGTAAAATATTGAGTATACAATAAACACTAAACATAGCATAACATATAATACTAATATTCACTAGTTTTAATACTTTCTAGGTGTTGGAGTGACTTGAAGCAACTTTGCCAAAACAAAAAGGTTGAAGCCAATTATTTTGATAGTGTTCTGCCAACATGTTAACGGAAATTGAGTTTTTCCCACAACAAAATTATACATTTGAATTATAGCACAAAAATTATTCCGTTGGATGCTTTTGATTAGCTATAGCAAATGCCAGACTTTTCCTAAATCATTTGAAAGGTACTTCCTTTTTACCTCAAGAATTTAAGGATGACTGCAGTACAATTCATGGGGTTTGCTTGCATAAAACATTCCTTGCATTTACAAACTGTCTTAGCACAACTGTCTGCATTGTCTTTACTGGTAAAAGCACCAAAAATGACATATTTACAGTGACCATCTAGTTGAGAATGAAACGGTTCTTATCCATTTCATAACATTTTAGTTAATTCAAATCTAGAGCTTTTTTGCCATTTATAAAGGAGTTAATTTTTTTCCACAGAAGACATCAAATCCAATACAACCAATATTGGGTTTTGCTATTTTATGGACACTTTCATGCCAGCTTATAAAGATTTCTTGAAAGATGACAAGAGTTGGTTTGTGGGATACTGGACTGGGAGCCAGGAAACTTTATGCGACATTGAGTCAACCACCTGCTGAGTGTTTTTGTCTTCCCCTTATCCTGTGAACTCTCTGAAGCAGAGACTCTTTTTAATGAGTACTTCTGAGAGGTGCTGTTTAAAATGTGCAACCATCGCTGAGGTACACCAGAGACTCAGGTTTACAGCAGATTTGTGATGTTGACTGTCCTCTGATGAAGTTCTGTAGATGGAAGAGGGCAGAACCCTTAGCATGTTCACTCTAACATCTGCCACAACAGAGGGGAAATGGATAGTACTATTTTGAATTATGGCAAAAAGCAGGTACCTCCTCACTACCACAAACAGAAAGGCCTGAACATACGAACGTTAGCTATTTCACACTCACACTTAAGATCTATGCACTCATCATATGGCTAACATATTACATCACCTTGAAAGAAAAATGTATCATGGACGAGGAATGCATGGACACAGATTCTCCACTCAGAACAGACAACTTAAAGTTTAAGGAGCAAAGATGATGTCACAAAGACACACAGCATTTATAAAATCTTTAAACATTAGCTTCAGCAAAGTAGCTACAAGAAATGCCCTCAGAGATAGAAAATCTAAGAAAAATAGTACTGGCATCTAATTACAGCAGTAGAGTTTGCTGCTTTTATCTGTAATTGGACTGTATAGTCTTTCATTCTAATTTACTTTACATCTAAACTGTGATAATCAAGACAAGCAGAACAGAATGGCTTGTAACTGGCTATACCACCGACACCAGTTAATGCCTAATTATAACAACTAAATTAAAGAGGGGACTGTAAAGAGGTTGAGTATCAGTTTGAAGCATTTAATTCTGCGGAAAGAAATAGAGATTTTAAATCCTAAGTAAAAAAAAAAAAAAAAAATCAATATTATGGCTCATTATATTGGTATTGCTAAACAGATTAATGAAATTAAGTAGTTTGTTTTTTAAAGAAAAGTTTTATCATGATGTAAAGATGGCTTTTAATGAAAGACCACAACAGAGAAGGAAATTCCCATTCCAGACCAATTTATAAACCAATCTAATCTGGAAAAAACAGTAGGTAGAATCGACTTTCCCAGGATATCTCTGAAGGTTGCAGAACATGTTACATGACTGTGGATTTACTGCAGCATTCTGAAAAAGTGTACACACAGTATAAAACAGAAAGAAAATCCCAGGAAACCTTTTGGTGTAAACCTTTTCGGTGTTAATTAAAATCTTTTTGAAAGCTTCAAAAACAAATTAATTATCTTAGAATAACAGGTTAACCAAAAAGAGTAACGTTTCCTGCCAGAATGTACGCGAGTAAAGAAAAGGAATTTGGAAATGCTCAGCACTGTTGAGTTGTAGCTAGCATAAATTCTAAACACACTCTTTTAGAAATTACAGCATAAGTTGGTCATCTACGTGTTGAACTGACTACATAAGAACTCGTTTTCTGGGATTTGAAAAAGAAGCAAGGGGAATAAAAATAATTGCTGATAGACCTCTTGCTAAATTCATCTGTGGCAGGTGGCTAAAGGATTAGTTGGCAATCACGGTGCATTTAATGTGATTTTGTCCATTCAATATCTTTGATAGAAAGAAATAGAAAATATTGAGGAAAAATTAAAACATTCCCATTGTTAAGTTTACAAACTCAAAGTTGAATCTGCTTTCATATGACAGTCAATTATTTTGAGCCTTTGTCATCTGTAGATGAACACAAAATTGGAGACTCTAAAGTTAGAAAACACTTACCATGTTTATCAGTTAGTTTATCTGTCCCTTCTGCAAAACCCAGGGTGGGGAGTGGGGTGCAGCGATCCCTCTTTTATCAAATATAAAATGAGGGCAGTGGAAAATATTTTCTGAAATTTTAGGAATGTTTTGCTAGTTCCTAAACTCCTTAAGGCAGAGAACTTACTCCTTAAGCACGCAAGGCTCATGCAACTGTTGTGCATCTTTGAGGTGCCACTGACCATTTCACCTTTCAACTAAACCTGAAAACAAGTAAAAGTTCTCATTTCAGGAAACTCAGTATGCTGAAAGAGGAGAATTACTTTACTTGATGTCCTCATCATGCGTAAAACCGAGGTAATTCTAGCTGGCAAATCAATGCACAAGTCAGACAACTAACTTGTGAGCCACTCCAGATCACTCATAGTGTTGTCTGCCCAGGAGGGTTCCCACAGGGCTTGTTACCAGGATGGGCACAGTGCATAGCATGGTGGTGTACAGCCCACAGTACAATGCCCAGTACGAGGGGGCTCCAACAGCTACAGTTTGGCACTGAAGTTCTATCTGGCTGGAGAAAGATATACATTCCCAAAATCAAAGGCACTGTACACAATTTCACAGACTGGAAAGCAAAATGTTCTTAGCATCAAGATTTCAGTTAAATAGGGGACCAACCAAATGAGAGGTATCTGATCTTCAACACTGCCCCAGATTACTAAATCCTGCTTTAAATAGACAAGTAACAGATGAAGCTTCTCAGATTTCTATTATTATAGTGATTGACAGGCAGGTGAGACCCTTCCATCTTTTTTCACTTGTACACAAATTACAGAAGTACTGAGATAGAACTCCTAAAACTTTACATACCCATGAAATAGAAGTTAATATAAAAGATCCACACTCTCCAAAATTATACATCCCAGTTCTAAACCATAGCCTGCATTTTCAAGTTCAGGATGATCTCTATTGCATTAATTACTATTAACAGAGGAGAAAACAATATTCATCTTTGATGTTAATAGAGTCTGCTGAAAAACAAATATTATCAGTGGGCTGTGGTGCTGCAGTAGGAAGAGTGAACATCACACAAGGCGATGTCAGAATGGTAAAAACTAAAGGAAAAAAATTTCTACTAGGAAGTTACATAGTCTTCTTTTCCTCCTCTTCCCCCCCAATTTCACCTTTGACTGCACCTGCAGAGTTCTGTATCAAGCACAGATTAAAAGAGTGAATGGAATCTCATCCAAATATATTAATGAAGATAGTTCCCAGGTGAACAGTAATACTATCCATCTTTTACAGGCAGGCAGATACAACAGTTTAAATTACTCAGAAAGAGTGGTTTAAAGACTCTTCTGAATTAAAGGTTTATTAGATTATGATATAGACCTGGAAGTGAGTGCCAGACATTTCACACACCTGAAAAAGCAAATGTTAAAGCACTTCCATAAATTTGGTGAGCAACTTCCTTTCTTTTGTGTCCAAACAAAACAAAAAAGATTCACCACTGAACTCTGAAGATCTGAGACATTTACACCAACACTTTCACATTTTAAAGAGCTCATAAACACGCCCCCTGCTACACCCTTAATTTGAAGATAAATATTTCCTCGAAAGGAACAGAGGCAAGATGAAATAGAGGATTCCTTTCAAATGTCCATAACCTTGTTTGAAGTTTAAATCACCCAAAGACAAAAGTGTTCCGAGCAGTAGTTGAAATGTGAATGATGTGGTTTCCTGAATTATCGCACCCATTCTCCTGCCTTAAGACTCAAATCCAAAGTGTCTGAAACTCACAAATCCTCTGCTCATTTAAACCCAGAGCCCTAACACATTTGCACATATCTAGGACTGGAATATAAATGGAAGAGAATAGCTTTTTTGTTGTTATAAAACAAAGCCAAAAATTGCCACATGATCAGTTTTGAAGATTCAGCCTCTTGAAATCTCTAGTGTAGAGAAAACACACACCTCTCAATGCTGCAGCAGTGTAAGGAGCTTCAAGCATCCTTGCTCTTTGCACATAGTGGTCTTCCCTAGTGAGGATATATGATTAGACTCTCCTGCTACAACAAACTGCCTAAATTCTTTATTTTGGGGAAACATTCAACATAACCTATTGGACATTCGCCACTGCTGCACGCCACAAGACCTGTGCTAGCACAATATAATCTCTGTATAACTTCAAAAGCAGAAACAACGGTGGTCTCCTGTAAGCCCAGGACAACAGAGGAAGTATAGGGAGTGGGAGAGAGACTTTGACTGGATGCTATCCCTCCATGCATGGCAGGAGGCCAAATCTAGCATATCTTTAAACATCTCTACTGCCATACAGCTTCTCCTGCTGGCTGCTATGATCTGTGAGGGCAAGAAAGCAGCCATGGCCAGCCGTGCCACCTTGGCTGTGCAGCTCCATGCCACGGTGGAATAGGCTGTGACAGTAGCCATCACTTCAAAGCGCACAAAAAGGGCTTAGGTCCTGAAGAGGCAGTCAATGAGATATGAACAAGCCAGTTCTTCAACACTGAAGATGAAGAAATCTTTAAGCAATTCAAATAAAAATTATTTTAGAAGGAAAAAACAATCATGCATTTTCTGTCTCATTACTATTTCAGTGCAAATCAGAAAAGTGTGGAAGGAAAGAAATAAAAGCCACATCACCTTTCCTCCCCTTCCACATGCTGCAAATAAATCTGTTGTTCCACCAAAAATGTTAACACTACTTAAATTCAAATGTCAGCTGAATGTAAAATATTTATTTAATATCACTAATAGGTAAAGCAAATACAAAACAGAAGCAGTAAAAAAAATGGCTATTTGGTATCAGTCAAACTTTTGCCAAACAAGATACTAATATTTGGCTCTTCAGATTTTTTTTCCACATAACACTAAGCACTCTGTGAATGAATTCAGCTACATTTGTTGTCAGCCTAAGAGGCCAGTTTAGGGGACTGCCATCCATCTGCCTTATAAGAAACTGCTTTTGTCCTCAACAAAGGTGTCAACTTCTTGTTTTTGCTTCTCAACCCTTAATTCATATGCTTCAAAGAAATAAATTACAATTATTCCAACATACTCTTAAACTCAGTTTGCCTAGGTCCTCTGTTATCTCCTTTGAAGTCCTTAGTTCAAACTAAACACCTGAAACACAATAATGTCAATACTATGAAATCTCATGAACATTGCAGTGACTTTTAGGAAAATCGTGCCAGTGAAACTAATTTCGTTAATTTAAACCTGCAATGTCCAAATGGTGTACTAGAAGTCATCAGACTAGAAACCATCACACCTAAATCTGCTTGTCAAAATGCACGTCTGCTTTTGAGAACCACAAAATTGTAGCTTCTCAGAAATTAACTGTCGTTATCATCTTCTTTCTTTCATTTAACAGCTGCTAACTCACCTTAAAAAGGAAAAGTTCTTTACTTGGACTGCTGTGATTTCTTCTGTATTCACTGGCAACAAGAAAAAAAATAATTAAATTATTGCTTAAATTGATGTTATTGTCTCTGTTTTGTGGTTTTATTCATATAATTTCTCACACAATCTATCATTTCTCAAAAATTCACCAGGCAGTTTTGTCTGAAAATATATTGTCTGTAGACAAATATGTTTAATTAATCTCCTGAACACACAGCTCAGTCTATATCCGCTCAAGTTGCCACAAAATACTTCATTGGCTCTTAAGTGTGCTCAGGTCAGCACAAGATTCAGCAGACATTGTACCATTTCATTACATTTGTATCTCTCATAACCAGGAATTTTCTCAAGTTTGTGGGAAATACAACTAGTGATTCAGGAATAGCTTCCTAGCTCTGAGTAAAAGCAAAACAAAATATATCCTATTAGCTTGAAAGCTTGTTTTATTAGACACTGTCTTTCATTAGAGATCTGTGAAGCAGATCAAAATGGGATTTTTTCCCTGTTTCTTGCAGGAAAAACAATTTTGTACATGTGTTAGATAGAACTAAGGTGTGGCAGCAGAAGTTGACACTGCTATATAATTGAACCCTAAAATACAGGCAAAGTAAAAAAAGCCAAAACCACCAAAACCAACTGAAAACTTGACAGCCAGCAAGACAAACGTTACATTCCAATCCAATACATATCTAAATATTCGCAGCTAGATATATTGGGGTGGACTGTGCCAGATATTTTCCTCAAGAAACAACATGTCTTTTGTGTGTACATTATGTAAAACATGCGCAGGTAGTATAGAAGAATAAAAGCTGTTATATGTAAAGGTCACTCATGTATCTTTAAACTAGGACATTTCAGTCGAGGCAAAAAATATCAGACCGCAAAGGAGGGGAAAGGCAGTGTGAAAAAGAATAAAGTGCATTTTACTTTCCTCTATAATCATAATGCATGTGAAAATCACACAATTCCCTCTGACACTATCGCCACGAGCAAAACGACTGGAAAGCATCATGCTTTTAATATGTAACAGAGCAACACAGTCCTTTCGACTGCAAAATTTTGGGGGAAAAAAAGACTAAAAAGGCAGCATACATATAAATGCAATCCATCTAAAGGTGTTAACAAGATATAGCACAGTCTTAGTTGCATTTCCAATCTCTGTTATTAAATATAACCAGAAAATAACAGTAAAAATTAACCTAAAGCTTAACGGCTTATGTAAGAACGCTTTAATAAAAAAATGTTACTGAGGTTATTGAACTGTACAATTAAACCCCTCCCACTAAATACTTTTCAGAGTAATTTCCATCTAAAGCTTATTCAGCAAACCAAAATGCCAATGCATTTCTTCAATTTCCACTTCTTTGAACCTGTTAATGTATGAATAAAAAAAGATTTATTTGTGTTATTAGGCACATATAACCCTCTTGTCTAAAAAGTAGCTTTAAGTACAAAATTTCTGAGATACACATGAACCTACAAAATATCTAAAAGATCATTTTGATTTTCTTCTGCAAGCTATGTTTGATTTACATCAATTAGATCTTTCACATGAGGTATCATATAACAGGAAGGCTAATAACCCAGAAATAACCTCACTAAAAAAGACAGCAGATCGGTCTAAGCAGAATGAACTCTAAGCAGAAAAATTAGTGACCTGGAAAGTAGCAGGAAGAGGTAATAGCAATACGGAGAAAAAATACATTCCCATTAGCTAGTCAAAAGTAGAAATCACCAGCAATAAAGTAAAAATACAATAGAAGCATAAGGAGAACATTTTAGAATATTTTTGTCTTTTGAAATTCTGTAACATAAAACATATTTTCCCAAACTAAGATACTGTCTAAAATTATATTATTACTATGAGTTAGTCTGTGTTTTTTTTCAGATGACTAAAACAGGCCTTGGCAGAATATTATTAGCAAGTCTAATACATTTATATTAAATTATCAGTGTATGATTCCAGTGTCTATGGATTCATCTGTTTTAAGATTAATGGTTAATAATGGCAACTCAAGTTGGATTTACATAGCTAACCCTTGTCTAATGTTAGCTGCTTAGATTCAAACTCTAGCAAAACCTTTTAAAATCATTCTTATTAGTGTCCTGACAACATATTCAGAAAGCACCCTTTTTTAATTTTGAGAAATGGTTTTAATATAAAGACACTTTCTCTAAATTCTTTGTTAAATACTTTGTTAAATATGTAGCTCCTCTTAGCTAATCCCGATCAAATTTGCCAGTGTAAATGAGCACTTAAATTGCCATAGAATTAGAAAGTTTATCTCGGTTTTATTCAGCAAACTAGCCATAGTTTATTTTAATTTTTAAAGAAAATTAACTCAAATCAAACTAATAGGTACTGCACATAGGAGAGGCTTAAGTGATTTTCTCTGATTTTCAGTCTAACAGGTTGAAAGTCCGATGAGAGGAGAGAAAAAAACAAACACAGCACATGTGAAGAAATCTTAATTATAGACAAATCTTCATTTAAAAAAAAAATTACTTCATAGATTTTAACACAAGAAAAAAAAATGGTTTTCCACCAAATTTCCCCCTTTTTACACACTCACCTTTGGATCAATGATTCAGCTGCACAACAGACTTAATTAAGCCATTTCTAATATTTTATTCCCCACGTCCATAGATTGTTATAAACCCAGATTGTTCATTTTTAGTTCATCGCCTTCAGAACTACAGCAATCTTATTTTTTTCTGTGGCTATGTTTCCTTCAGCTGCTGCCATCACCAAGGGTAAAGGATTCAGTTGATGCAAGGAGAACTTTGGTAACTCTGAAAACCTTCATGAGCTTCTGCAGTCAGGTTTAGTCATATCTAGTCAAGAACACGAGTGACTCCCATCTTGCATTTTTCCACCCTTTCTCTGCATTATACCTACAAAATATATACTACGCTCAACATGGTACAGTGCACCAAAACACCAAAAAGGCTGTATAGCAAACAATTTTTGGAATGAAACTATAGGAAAAATGTAAACTGAAGACATCCCTAGCTCCTATACTGTTACTTGTACCTTGACTGCTTTTCAGAACCCATTTTGCTATTATCTACTAAGAAGATTCAAGATCAGTGCTCCATTGAGCAAGTGTTGCACAAACACTCACTAAAACAAATTATTTTCCATATATCTCAAAATCTCTAGAGAGAAGGAAGATAGTCACCAGAAGGGAGATACTCTGCCAGAGGCACACAGTGTGTATACGGACAAGCAGGAGCACAAGTTCCTTACCTTCACTCTCAAATGGGTCACCTCCAATGGCAATGGCCATTGCCACAAATGCTGATTGAAGGGATAGCTATCATTCTGCCAAAGTGAACTTACATACATATTGCTTTTATTCTGATTTTTAGAAATAAAAGATCCGATAAAATGGGATTTTAGTAGGGCTATGCAATAAGACATGTCGAAAGGCATGGTTTTAAAAAGTTATTTTTATAATGTTATAAAAGCCTGTACGGCTAAAAGATGAGCATCCTCAGCCTTTGAACGTAACATTTCTAAAAAGAAAAGGGAAAAAAAAAGTGTCAGGCATAGGTACATTACCAAAAAATGATCATCTCTGAGATGAAAAGCAGAGTGTAATATGGCAAATTTCTTACTCCTAAAATCACAGGAAAGTCCCAGCCACTGGTTTTGGAGGCATCTTTGAGAAATCTTCTGGCAGATTTTCTCAGGCATCATCAAAAGTTAATAGGAGATGGGCACTTAATTCCCCTTTATGACTTTCAAAAAAGATGTGACCAGCTACTTTTAATTTATTAGGGAGCAGATTTGCAAAGACTCTTTTATTACAGAGACAGTAAGGGGAGCTATTTTTCCATAAAATATATGTAAATATGATTTATGAAAGACACAAATATTACTGAAGTGAGAGATAAATTGTTTCAAAACTTTATGTTCATAAAAGCTAGGTAAAAGTACATATTGCTTCAATATTTTTTAGTCTTTCACATGTTGATATCTCTCCCGGGTAACTAGGAGGCATATTCTCTGTATTCTGCTCACCTTATACTTGAAAGTACGGTATCTTTACTGAAGGTATACGTTATGAAGTTATTAAAGGAAACAAAGCTGCAACATGTAATATTGCACAGCTACTGATCACGTTACTGCTTAAAGAACAAAAAGTACTGCCACTGGAATTAAAATTCGCAAACCTTAAAGGAGAAATTACTTCAGAAACCACAGACACAGGCTCCGAAGTATTATATGTAATTCTTTTCTGAAAGACTTATTCTTTTGTTAAATAAAAGGCTTACTAGGAATAACACCACAGAACTAAGCGTAATTTGGAATCTCTTAAGTATAAAAATTTTACTTTTCCAGTAAAGTTTCCTTTTCCAGTCTTTCTCTTTTTTTCCTTCAGACTGACATGAAAGTAAAGAGGTGAAATTTTACTATTAATATCAAATGGTCCACAGGAGAAGTTTGAAAAAGAGAAAATGCCTTTCTGCCCCTGCAAATTATAGCTAATAGTACCAAAGTGCCAGTGAACTTTCTAACAGCTCTTGGTATCAGCTGCACACCAAATTCCAGCAAGGGACAAGACTGAGCATCTGAGTTCAGATATTCCAAGGGATTTCAGTTAAGTGGTTAATACCTTTGAAAGTCTCATTTTAATAGCTTGGGTCAAAGCTTATCACAAAAACCCTTGAACTCATCGCAGCTCCCTCCAATTGAATCAAACATTTATATTTTTTATAATGATTAGGAGAAAAACAGATACAAAACTTCTTCTACGAGTTGGCTTATATCTACTGGGCTTTATTCTATAATTCTTAGAGCAGAGGTCCTGAGGAACAGCCAAGGTTGTTTATGTGAATAAGAACTCAACGTAGAAAAACTAGCTGATAGTATTTTACCTCAAAACAGCTCTGCTAAAACAATAAAATACTAGTCTTGTGAAGCGCTGAAGGCAACTTGACAAGTTCTGCACTGTAAATTAATAACCTACAGTATCAGAGTTTGAGCCATACTAAAAAGTCATTGGTCTAAAATAATAATAAAAAAAAGTTCACAATTCTATCTCAAAACTGAAAGTATTTCAATATACGGAGAAAAACTGAGAAGTGTCAAAACAGGGAAAGAATTCCAGATAAACTAGAAATGTAGCACCTTCCTGAAAGTCCTTCCTTAGTGGGTGAGCGTTATACAGCTGGAAACATAGGTGTTCTGCAGGGCTTTCAAAAGGACTGCAAAGGCCAAGGATCCAAACAAAGCAGCTATTAGGGGGATGTGCCGACCAAAGAGGAAGATGTGAAAACTTCATGTGAAAAATTTCAAATCTTTGGTTAAAAGGTCACTGAAATGATTAATCGTGCTGGCCGAGGAAAGAACAGGAAGAAAATTAAGGTGCATTCTACTTATACATGGTATGTGATCCAGTACAGCCTGTAAGAAAGACTATTTAATACTAAATATAAGTAAATAACTGAAAACAACGACATTGACCTGAAACAGCTCTCTGGTATAAGTTTGGTCATGGTAAGTTTTAAAAAAATGCCTCTGGTTATTAAAAATAGGACGTGTCACTGTTAAATATTGTGGATTGCAAATCAACTCCTAAATGATTAAAAACAAAGGCAACAACTGTAACATGCTACTGTCTACTGGATTTACTGTGTTACTGTCCAGTACGTTTTTCTTGGCATTCAGTTTTCATGAGGTTCTCTACTTTCCCAAGATCAGCCTTTTTAGATGCTTCTGCACCTTCTGGAATTCTCATATTTCTTTTTAAATATCAAATCAAAACAGCACATGCATTCTTCGAAAGCGGAGCTTTTTGGTTAAAGTCAGCTTTGCCTCTTACACTATTGTGGCAACTGGTACTGAACTGCTCATAAAAAAAAAAAAAAATAAAAAAAAAATAATAAAATAAAATAAAATAAAATAAAATAAAGCATCAGTTAGGGCAGATGCAGCTCTGCCTTTACAGAGGACCGTGCTGCTGCAGTTGCATCTGATGATTTACATGCATCTCAGAGCTGACCAGGGAGTGAACAGTAAAGCCATTTCCCTCATTTGCTGAAGACATAACATGCAGAAAGATCATGCTTCTGAAGCACAGAAGTAACGAGAAGGACATAGGTAAGAAAATCTTGGACTTGCCAAGGGGTAAAAGGGCACACTACAGCATTGCCAGTAAAAAATAATTTACATAATCTGCAGATGATCTAATTCATTTACCAAACTGGGAGGAGAGGAAAACAATGCAGACCAAAATCTCCCTTCTACGGCATCAGAGAAAAAACTCAGTGCAGAGCACGCAGATCAAAACCACCCAAGGAAGATCAGAGCACCTGGGCAGCTTGTGCAAAAGGCAGGCTAGAGATCTCAGCAGAAGCAAGATTATCAGTACATTAAGAGTATAACATTATTTTTTAAAAATATCCAAGAGGAGGCTCAGAAAAGATCCCTTATCTGGATACACAGAAGACTCCACGATGGTTAGCTGAATGACCAACAAACTTCTGCACTCATATTTTTACTTGAGAACTTCATACATGCTGGCCAGCCTTCAGGCCCTTACATTCACATTGTATGAACTCTGAAATAATTAAACCATGATGAATACTTTTGAAAAGTCAGTTAAAAATTCACCGTAGAAATTCTAAATGGTCCAGTAAAGTAAATGAGAATATGGCCATTACTTTTCCAGCCAGCACTGTGCTTTCACAAGAATTTATTTTGCAGAAGACAATACAAGACTGCTCCCTGTGTCTGATGTATAGAGTAACTGCTATATGTTTACATGAGAAAGAATCTGGTATATCTCTAATAAAAAGCACGATGTGCTGTAGTAGCTCCATTAATCTCCCATCATGGTCTTACATAAAAATGTAAAACCCAGAGTACTAATACAAGCCCCAGTGAAACCAGAGTCCCACTGAGGGGAGCTCTGCCTGGCATCTGGCAGCCGCTTCTCCACCTACATTAGGCTGAGGATACAGAGAGGACAACGTGCCTCTGGTTAAATGTTTGTGCATGAAGGCAACACATATTTGCGTCCAACAGCTGGGGGTTTGCCCTTAAAGTATTTTTCACATATATTCTATCATGCAAAATAAGATTTGATCATCAGCCTGAGGTGTTCACATGCACTATCTATAGAGGAAAACAGTTCCGTTAAACACTTTAAACGAGGGCAAGAGTTGCATTACAGCATGACTGATGACAGTAGGTGATGGAGCACTTTCTAACTATGACCTGTTACGTCTAAAGAAGATTTAAGAATATTTTTCACACAATTGGTCAATGAGATATTTGGAACGTAGAGGAGGGAAGAAGAAGGGTGAAATGGCAACTGGCTAGTATGTCAGGCATGACAGTCAAATGTTACCAGAACTCAATCCTGGAGAAATATGGACTTCACAGTAAAGGTTGCTTAAAACAAAAGCCCATTTATCTGAATACTGAAGACATTTAATCAATTTACATGAAGGATTTCAAAATTAGTCAGACTGTAATGAACTATGAAATACTGATTAATGAATTTTTGCAATGTTTGATTAGAAACTTAACATGTATGCTAGCACATTTTGCCATCACAGCATTTATAAGCTAATATTTGTTTCTTGAAATTACCAGAGTGTAAATAGTCTTGGGGTTATGGGGCTGAGCATGTTTACTATTAAACGGGCATTTTATTTCAGAAATTATTTGTGAGAATTTTTAACTTAACGAAATCTCTTCTTAAAATTAATCAGTAACAAATGAATACCTCCATATTTGTCTATCCTATCTCATTTTTGTGCCAGCTTCTTTACTTACTCTTGGATCTTTCTGGCAGTGCATTAAGCTATCTGAGTAACATCTGTCATTTAGGACTCATTTTCTCATCACCTGCCCAGATTAAGAAACAAATCAAGTTTCATTTAATACTCAATATATAGGAAGGTTACAGTTATGCATAAATGCGGGTCATTTACCTGAAATTTTATTGTCTAAAGGACAACCAAGGAAAAAACCAGCCATCGTCATGCACCATAGTTAGTGGGAATAGTTACTGACATGATAGGGAGCCAAGAACAAACAAGAAGTAACAAAATAAATGCAGCTCAAGACCATTTAATATTTTGCAAAAATAAAGTTTCAGTCAAGTATCATAAAAACACCCAGTTTTCATGTCTGTGGTGCCGAGCATACACATAGTTAGGAAACACATATATGTGTTGCTTGTAAATACACATATGAAGAAATGAGTTGCATGCAAAACAGCCCCTTACATGAAAATGAAAAAGTTTCTTCTACATAATCATCTTTATTATTGTTATTATTGCTTCTCTGATACCAATTAATGAGCTATACTGACATCACTTTTTGCCGTTATGCAGCAAGTCATCATTAAGGAGAAGACCCAGATAGTCCTTGCCTTACTGTCAATTTTTGGCTAATTAGCAGAAATGGTCAGTTATGGGACTCCTAAATGCTAAGAAATAAGGCTTAGAGTAAGTTCTAGATATTTGTTCAGTCCTTATTTTTTAAATCATAGATACTTCTGAAAAGACATTAAGCACTCATTCTCCAGTTGTAATTTTTCTAACAGCATTATTTTATCACCATAAAGTTTACTCTCAATATGCATCTCTTTTCCTAGAATCACAGGTATCAGCCATCAGGTAAATTACTTTTTGAGCCTTTCTTAGTTTTATTTTTTCTTATACACTCTTAGAAATTCATAGTCTTGTTAATTAGAGTTTTACAATCTGAACTAGTTAAAACAAAATCAAAAAACCCCAAACCTTCCTTTCACAACAATAATAACCTTACTAAAGATTATAATTGGTAACAAAGTTAGCAAACCTAAAAAAGATCACATATTTTATGAGCTCATCAACAAGTGTAACAGAGTGTCAGTAAATTATTTTTATAAAGTATTAGCATAACAATCTTGTTTTGTAATTGGTTAGATGTAGCTTCTTTTTATTGCATGTAAAATGAAGAGATCCCTTCATCCACAGTGAAAAATGGAAAATCATTCAGTTTGGGGTTTGTGGTTGCTAGTAGCAACAAATACTGGAAAACTGCCATCTGGCCTCTTGTTTTAAATGAGATTTGAATAATCAATTTAATAATGGATAGAGTACATACTTAAAGAAATAATCACTTGTCATATCTTAAGAAAACTTTAGTATAAAAAAATCCATTGTATGAATTAATGCAGAGCACATCGGCATCTGAAGAGATGAGGCAATTTTTGTTTTCCTTACCATTGCCTAAAAACCTTAAGCTTACAAGGTTTTAGGTGATCACATCGAACATTTAATAATCAAGAAGAATACTAAGAGTGATTGGTTTGTTACAGGCATTCAAATCCAGTAACCACCTAAAAGAGATTAAACCATACAGAAATATGACATTTTGAACACACTTCTAAGTCCTGTGGTATCCAGAAGAAAAGAAACAAAATCAAACATGGCAGAGAAAGAAGTCGAAACGGGTAAAATATTCGTGTTACTATTGCTATTTTGCACAGGACAAAATTAGAGTTCAGAACACAGGAACTCTAAAGTTACAAACGTTCTCTTCATTCAATAAGATGTCTATACAGCTGGCAAAGTGTTCCCGCACACCATGGTGAGACCAGCAATAGGATGGAAGTGTTGGTGCTGTCCTGGAAACGTTGGAATGTTATAAAGACACTTAATTCTGCTTGCATAGAAAAAACGTCATCATAGGAGAAAGAAACAGGATTCAGGTGCTCGATCATGGCAAATGAAGAATCTGCAACCATGGTGGACTAAATAAGACAGGAGGTAAGCCTTAATCACAGTCTTCACCAATGTTAGGTTTGACTGGAACTCAAAGGAACTATTTTCAAGTAACCTTGGACAAATCAAGTTTATCCCTCGGAAGCCCTTGAAAAGCTTCATCCTTGAATTGTACATGTAATGAATGCAATTCCTACACTGCAGCACTTTGATAGCAATTTTGAGATCAGCTCTATTTACAATGCCTCTTTAGAAAAGAAGATGCTTCAAGCCCAGCTTGTACCTAGGTTTCCACCTTCCTTTCCCAAGTCTCACAGACTTCCAGGTACAAACACAAAAAATGCCCAGGCATGATAAAAAGTATGAGGTTTGGCCAATTTTCCGTAGTCTGTGGCTTATAAGACAGACTTTACCTTACTCGACAGGTGCCAACAATATCATTGTTCCCACTTCATATGATTTATTCTCATTGGTAACCTGCCAGCTGGCACAGAGCACGCAACAAGAGCTGCCAATCAAGCAACTTGATCTGAGACAGAGCCTGGATTCCAGGCAGGACTTTCACACACAGGCAGGACTCCAGTGACTGGCAGGTGTCATTTATAATTTCCATTACTTGTGGGCTTGTTATGACTTTTCCCCACAAATAGGGAGTAAGTTTTGATAATGAATGCTGCCAATGTTACAATGAATGCATTGTAATTTGAATCACCGAACAGTGATATATATTTTTAAATAAAATTAAGATATAGAATTGCCAGGTGGCTCAAAGATAATATAAACTCTATACATAAGCTGTTTAGCTCTGTCAGGTAGACCCACAAGTTGCAGTTTCACAGGGAGCGAATCACAAGAGAAAGCTGGAAGGAGAGGATTGTTTAAGCCTTTATTTCAATACTTATTGCTGTTTGCAGCAGTTTCTTGTGACCATTTATCTCTGGCATTTATAAAACACTAATCACCATGGAAATGCCTAGTACACATCCCAAGCAAAAAAGACAGAAAGTCACTGGCTCCTTTATCTGGTCTTTTATCTTAGAAGTAATATCTGTAGGTGGCTTTTCCATGCAATATTCTATTTTAATATATGCTTTCCCGAATAACTAAACAGATTTTTTAAAACTTCTGAATATGGAAAAGGACAGACTGTTAATTAATTTCCCCAAAATGCCTTTATAACATAAGAGAAAAGAAGAGCTAATAATGGTCTTTCAGTGACCAAAAGGAGAAGGAAAGCACTATGCCAAGGAACTTGAGAAAAAGGTCCTTTGCTCACCCAGACAAGTGTGCCACATACAAATCAATAAGTTCCCAGGGAAAGCAGCTAGTCACACTCAGACTCAAGACATCTAATATACTACTGAATTAAATAAAGTTTTCTAAATAAGGGAGGTGGGCTGTCATAACAATTATCAGAGAAATCCACTACAGGAATAATACCACTCAGTTAAAAAAAAACAAAAAAAAACAAAAAACAAAAAAAAAACCAAAAAAAAAACCCCAAAACACACACAAAAACTCAATAAAGCAAACAAACAAAATAAAAACACCCAACCAAACTAACAAAAAAAAAATCTCAACAAACAACACAGGTAGCCAAAATATTTAGCATATTATTTCTATGATATAATCTCCAGGTTGTATCTGAGCTGGGGAAATAAATGAAAGCCCACCAAGCGGGCTACTGCTGAGCCAGAAATCTAGAACTAATTCAAGGTTTATAATCCCTCAGCCACCTAGGTCTTGTTTTTGAGCCCTGTAGCTCTGCCATACAGATTGTTTTGTGTCCCAAGAGAAGGCATGTTGTAAGAAAGGCATTGTCTTTAAAAGAGCAGGTAGCCTTTCTCCTCACCAGATATAACAAATACCAATCAGAATAAAATCAAACACTAAAGAAGATAAATCTTCAAAAAGTCACAGTGAGCTTCCTCGGCATGACTCCAGTACTTACGCTCTTAGTGCATCAACTGAGGTCCAGCAATGAGCAACACGGTCTTTGGTCTTCTACCAGGTGGAACAGGGAATATCTCTGCTCTGAAACATGAACACTGCACGTTTCCAGCTGTCACAAAGTCACATACGTTAGACATCGAGCCGAGAGATGCTTATTAGCAACTTTACTTGCAGCACTTAAGTAAGTAGGAGCATTGTCAAACCTTCTCTTTAAAAACGCCACTTTTAATCTTTCCTTTGACAGAAGTATTGAAATAGCATGAATGATACACTATCCATATGTGAAGAAATTTATTTTTCTTTCCTATTCTAAAGTTTGTATTTTCTGGTTGTTAACATTAAAAGAAGGTACTAAAAAAAATTTTCCATAGGGGTATATCCTCATAAAGCCCTTTCATAGACAAAGCACCCTGAAGAATATGTTTGTTTTTTCTTTTTTCATTTAAGGAAGTCAAGAGGAATAACATTATATCAGAGAGTAAAGTTGTCCTTACTCTATGACAATCACAAAGTTAGCAAGCCAGATGTTGCTTTCACCTTCACCTAATGCAATCTATTTCCAGTTCACTTAATAAAACCACAATTGGAATTGTGGCTCAGAAAGTGTTGGGAAAATACAAAAATACAAAACAGATGGGAAAGGAGAATTATATGTATATGGACATAGTAGCAAAAAACTTGATCTCATAAGTCTTCTTGTGAGCTCCATGCTTATCAGGCTGTTTTAAACCATGCACTATTCTGAATAATGTTTTCTTCCCAAAATTAATGCACACATAATTTACCAGAAATACGTTCTCACAAAATATTCTGAATTTTTTTCGCAACATTTAACAGACCAGATAGATTTCAAGAGACAGAACTTAACTGAAATCTTCAGAGAATTAACAGAATATAAGATAAAATGAGTATCACTAAAATCATCATGTACGTGAAGGTATTTAGATAGTAAACTGTAATAAGTATCAAGAGTCAACCACAAAAAGTAAACAAGTTAAATATTACTTGCACCATACCTCCTCAAAGACCTGTAAAAGCCAACCCCGCATAGCTGCCCAACAACCAGTGATGACTCCTCCTTGCACGATACAAAGTGTTAAGAAGGGGAGCCACAAAAGTCAGCCTGTGTAACACAGAGATGCTCGACACAACAAATACAGAATGCTTTAGAAAAGTGGTAGTGATAGCGGAATTTTGTCTAGTTAGGTACGCTCTGAAACTGTCCACTAGCTCAGTTTTATTTATCACACTTTTAAATGAGTAAGTTTATGAAACCTTCAAATCATCAGAGCTGCTCCACATGATATCATCACGTAACTTACGGTTGTGCATATTTCATGAAGCAAAAATGTAAGGCTTTTTTCAAAACTAGGTGCAAATATAGATTCTATTTCCAGAATTGATAACTACCTTTTTTTTGATGCCATGTCCCTTTGTTAACTTGAGCCACCAACTTTGCTAGATTGAATAGCAAATTTTGAGTAATTTGCTCGATGTGTTTAATGGTGCATATTCAAATAGTCTAGGGACGTTGTTACAGAGTAAAGGACCTCACTCTGGCAAACACTGAGTGACTCAGTTTTTTAAAAAGGAATCTGGAAAACATCCCATGCAATGCATCTGCTCATCTAAGAGAAAATTCTGAGGCTAAGGTTACCTAAGTAGGAGGGAAATATGATTATGTACTTGGCATCAGTATGAACTACACCACATTCATTTTCTTCTGTGAAAAAACAGAGGGAGATGTGACCCATCTGATTCTCCCACGATTCTACTGAACTACAAAATACACGACTTGTTCTAACAGGACAAGATACATAAAACTATGCGAGCTGTTGCTTGCATGCTGCTTATGTCTGAAAAGTGGGACACGTACACAGAATAAAGATTCATGGGAAACGGGCCTGAATACACTATGTGCAAGTGGGAATGCAGATAGTGTGAATATGATTAGGGAATGGAAACTGCTGGCCAACTAGAAGGCAGAGAGTTCAAGAAAAAAAAATAAACTACCACAGGTAAGGAAAGTTCACGAAGTTTCATCTTTGGGCTAACAACTGTGAAAGTCTGAGGTGTTTCTAGATGTTTTCATTATGGCTTTCTGCAACAGTCCTGCAGGCTTATCTTGACACACCTTGATAGCACATGTTTCAGCTCTGCAGGAAAACAGTGATAGGCCTACATGGGCTTCTCCTGGCAAGTACACTCAATAACTTCTTTCTAGAACACAAGGAGATGGAGGAAAAACAAGGACCAAACTCCCAGGAAGCATTTTTACTGCCTTCAGTATAGATGGACCGTATTATAGGGTATGAAAATAATTTTCTCATGTTCTCCATTGTTAATCTCATCATTTTCCTACATTACATAAAGTGTAAAAAATAAAATTAAAATTCACCATTATTAACATACCGTACTCTCTTTTTCAGACACGAAGCGGACCAATATGCTCTACCCATCCTGCAGTGCGACAGTCTGACAAGGAGAACTATCATCTGATGGATTTCTTCACAGTTTCCTGTACAAGGACTGCAACTGGTATGTTTATGATGTTCTGTGGATAGGCGAAGGGGAATGCTATACGATAACATTGTTCCAACAAGTATGCTGTGATCGGACTGAACCCTGTGGAGAAGCAAGAGAGGAACCTTGTGCCTGCCCTTGAAGCGACTGAGCGTTCAGCCCTGCATGCCCTGGGACAGCAGGCAGAGCAGGACAGCAGGGACACTGCTTGCAGCAAAACCCAGAGTTTCCAGAGTAAAGAAGGAGTCTGTCAGCAGCACGGAGCAGATCCAAGCCTTGAAGCCAAGACAGAAAGAAATTTTCTAGGAATCAGAGGACTGTGTGAAGTTTGTTTTAATGCAGAAACCTCTAAGCCAATGGACTGAAAAGCAAAATGGGAGAATAAGACCATTTCTTTCCCAGTCTCTAGCAGGCAGGAATAATTTACTTTATTCCCATTTTGGGGGGAGGTTCCCTCATTCAGAAATTCTGTGCCTTGTTACAAAGCTGTTTTGTTTTACATCATTATTAGTCTATTTTGATTAATATGGCTTTAAAAATGGGAAGCATTTTGGCTAGCTGATTTTAAATGAAAGGGGAGGGGCAGATCCACCTCTGGCAGTCCTATATTCCAGCTCATACTGGTTTCTCTGGTAATAGTATGTGGCGAAACACAGCAGCTGGATCCATGTTTTGCTTATACTAGTAATGCAGTGAAAATACAGAACGTGTAGCACTACGTATCACGTTTCACTATGCATCTCCAGAATAATGGGTCCAACATCTGCCATGAAGCAGCAGAGTTTTAAGCCCATCATGAACTGAAGGCCACATAACAGGTTTTGAAACTTCCATAACCAAAAATATTGCTTATGGGGTAACTTAGTTAAGTTTGGCACCTTAGAACAGAAGCGTATATTCAGAAGTGCAGAGACTGTGCAATGCCGAGACAATACCCCAGTCATGCCAGTGTCACTTGCCTAGCAGTCTTCTGCTTTGGTATTTTTCACAGAAAAAGCAACATATATTGGGGACCTCTAATAAACTACTAACAAAATAGTCATCTTTCTTTCAATTCCTCTGCTTGTTAAACAAGGCAGTCAGTAAACACGGTGCAAGGTGATGAAAGAAAATCTACTGTACTGCAGGTACATATTTTTTTAGGTTATTAGAATAACCAGAAGTCTCAGACAAACATAGTATTTTCTTTCTACAATAATCACCACCCAAAATGATGGATGATGATTTCCAAGAAACTGTAAACATTAGGCCTTAATTTTTAGAAGTAGCAGAAATCTAGGGCACATGAAAGATGCCTGAATTTGAGCATGAAGAATCAGCTGGTCTACTAATATAGAGTAGATTTAAAAGAAGTTTAATGTTTCATGTATGCATACATGTGTGCTTATAGAGACAGTATGACAAAAATCACTGATCAATACACTAATAGAAGTCACAATAAGGAAATGAGAAATATACTGCAGACAGAATTAGTACCTATTTGTATCCTAAATGCAATATGCAGAATACTTTTATAAGAAAAGTATTATGACACAGTAATTTGGCCATGAGAGGGTAATTGACTTAAGATATTCTGATAAAGATCGATTGCTAAGGTTTGGAGTTATGACACCAACAAAGTTACAATGACATTAGCACAAAGAGAGAGACACAAATCCATTATAAAGATACAATCAAATATTCAAAAAAGCCTGGCATGCTCATTACTTATTCATGCTAATACAAGTATATTAAGAAATCTAAACAGTGTTAGCGTTCAATCACTCACAAACCAAATGAGGTTTTGCATTTATCAGCCACCAGTCATCAAGAATGTAACAATAGCTGTACAAAGGTGGTAATATGACATAACTGGAGATATTTATATCAGCCTACACAGACTAAGAGATACAGTAGGATTTATTAAACTGAGTAGTGCCTTCACATTCAGCACAGCAATAAAAGAAATGGCTGTGCAGAAGTCATTTCCCCAGACAATAAGATTTACCTTCATAATCACTTAAAAAAATCCGTATATGCTTTCAAGGGTCTAAAACAATCTTCTCACCCTTAATAAACAATTTGTGGTTTAAGTTTGCAAATAGAGAATTGGGTGCTAAAATTTTTAAAACATACCCCAAACAGCAAGCAAGTTGTCAGGGAGTCTGTCTTACTTAGGTTTTAGCACTTTTGCTCTTAGACTGGTTAAAGACACCGACGTTAATTTAGACTCAAATGGATTCTTATAAATTTAATAAAAC
Source organism: Thinocorus orbignyianus (assembly GCA_013400375.1). NCBI lineage: Eukaryota > Metazoa > Chordata > Aves > Ciconiiformes > Thinocoridae > Thinocorus > Thinocorus orbignyianus. Next base: position 1,683,974 of record VXBW01008446.1, on the reverse strand, counting down.
TACCTCCATATTGCACTTGAATCTGAAATGGTTTCATCACCCAGTCAAACCCAAGACTCTCAGTCAGGCTGGGATACACAGAGGGTTTATTTCTCAGATGAGGCAGGTTTCTTTTTAATCCTTTTCTTGGATGTGCATCAGTTATTTTGCTGTAAATTTTTGTACTCATGTGGTATGCCTTTAGCTTCCTTGCTCCTAAGATAAGTAAATATGGTCTGGAACCAGTCTGGATAAACTGCCCATTTCAGTGGTAGAGAGAGATGCCATCAGGGCACTGAGGCTCCCTGGCCATCCCAGGGCTGTTTCTGGGCCTGATCCTGAACCCCACCCAGCAGGCTGACATTCAGCCCACCCCTCAGCTGGTTCCATCCCCAGGGAAGTGCTTGATGCCCCTGCCTGGAGCAGCGGGATGAGCTCTGGTCACAAGACCCTGCCCTGCCACCCCCTGGCACCTTCAACTTTTCCAGAGTTATTTCTATATGTTGCACTAAATGGCTAGCCTTTTCTTACCAGTACTGAAATAGAAGACATTTTTTGGGTTGGGTGCGGAGCAGAAATCAAATTTTGATCACCAAAACAACAAAAAATAATCCTAGAACTAGAAAAAATACCAAAGACTGCTATAATTATATGTTGCATGACATACCTCCTAGGGCAAGGACACAGTGCATCTACAGAAGATGTTTACACTTGCTTTACAGCAGCACTTGAGTAAGGTATTGCTTCGGTTTGATCCTGATGACATGCCATTTATAAACTGTGACTGATAAATCTAATGCCTCTGAAATCAGATAAAACTTTGATAAATGACTTCTTAGTGAGCAGGCTGCAATAGCTACCTCTGTCCACATTTAGCCACCCTGCTGCAATCAGCACCATTTTGTTTAATCAACGGTTCAGACAACAATACGTTTGAAAGCTATCACACCATTAAGAGATGTGAAGATACTCTTTTCCTGAAGTATACGTTCAGACAGAAAACTACAAAAACTAAACTTTCTGTAGCAGTTTTTATAGCATGAGTACTTAGCTAGGAAAAGTCACACAATTTTTAAAAAGACTTCTATTCCAAGGGCTTTTCCCATATTTTGTGGTGACAAGAGTTGAGAAAAGATTCTGTAGTAGAATCAAACACACACAGTAACACAATCATTTTCTCCTTCACAGATAAATTAGAGGATCACTGATGCTTTGACAAAAAGAAAACATTATGCAAGGGTGGCTTAAATAAATGGTAACGAGAGTTTTCCTGTGGGAAAAATAAAATTCTAAAGTTAACACGAAATAAAAATTGTGCCAAGACTGCAACTTGTTTTCCACAGTCAGGAAAATTTTCCATAAAAATAAAAAATGAATTTATGGTGATGTCAAAGAGCATGAAGTGCAAAAAATCAAGTAGAGACAGATTTGTTTATATCTAGAGCACATCAGCCTGCTGGGCAGAATAAGCTAACAATTCATAGATGTTAAACGCTTCCCATTTACACCTTCCCTCTGGATTTTGTGAATAGGTTGCATGTGGTTGAGTGCAGAAGTATAACACTGTTCATTTGATCTTCACGCAGTGGCACCAAGTTTCCAGATTAGCAAGTGATTTTTGAAACAGAATGGTAGCATTGTGTTTGTCACTTACTTTAACTAGTTAGCACCCACATGGCCTGATTTTTTTCACTCTAAGTGGAAGTGTTATCCATATGTTATGTTTTACATTTAACTCTGCTTGAACAGCATTGCAGGACGGAGTTACAAGGCTTCCAGAGTTGACAAACCCAGAAGAAAAATCAGCAATTAGGAAGAAGGTGGGTGAGCAATTATCTATCAAAAATATTATTCTCAATTATTCCAGAAGAAAAGTCTACATCTCTTCAGCTAGGAAGGACATATACGTTGAACCAATTTTTGGAAGGTGATAGTTTACTTAGTCCCAAATCAAGGAGGAGACTGCTAATCTAGGTGATGGTAGTACCTAAAAGCAAGCAATGAGATAATCTAGCACAGGTACTGTTTTAGTAGTGATGTTCTTATAAGTAGAAGGTGACATAAGAGAAATCATTCCTTAAAAAAGATGAAGGATAGGATCAAGGATTTTAATAAACAGTGACAAAATCCCATTTTGGGGATTCTTCTATGAGAAAAGGGCAGAAGGGCAAACAGTGGACTGATGGTGAACTGTGAAGCAACTGGATCGTGCAATAGTCAATATTAAAATTGTCCATAGTCACAATTAAAATTAAAATCAAAATCATAAGATAATCAGAGCTCCCAGATAAGTTAAATTAATAAAGCTAAGGTCTACGGTCCCCTACCTTGCCTTTCTTTTCACCTACGGTAGACAATAGCCAAGTACAAAATAGTGCAAAATCACTGTGTACAACTAATTTCATTCTCAAACACAATCTCTCCTTTGTCTTCAGAAATTAAACAGGAAGCAGAATTAACCAGATAAAGAAGATTCGGGTTGATCTAAATGAACAACTTTCACCTAGTCGCAACGAATGACAAATTGAAAACTTTTCCACAATGCAGGTATACAATTAAATTCTGCTATCGAATGAAATAATTGGGACCCACATAACATATGCAACATCACTCCAATCATCGCGTCCCTGCTTGCTGACTATTAATCTTTCTCTGCCCAGTTTCCACTTCATCTTGGAATGAGAACAAAATGATAAAGAGATAAACCTAGCTAGTACAGTACACAAAATAACAGTGTTTCCTAATTTAACCCTCCACTGATTGTTCTACTCTTCTCAGTTTTTCCAGAGCAGAGGTTGAAACAGTAAGTTTCTAAACAGCTAGTTGAGAGTGAAAACTTTAAACAGGCATTGCAACTTTTTGTTGACATTTGCTTTCAAAGTACCATTAAGACGCTACCCCAAAAAGAGTGGGACAGCCACCCCGCTGATCAGATCCAGTAGATAATCATTTTACATTGGAGATCTATTAGTTTTTGAGGGAAAAGTTTGGACTACAACATATCAACAAGACTTTTGGTTAATCTGGTTCTAATTGGTAAATTAGAACTTGGCAACTGAGCCAGCCATGCCTGAGTTACTCCTAAAATTCAGTCTTGCTTTTATTTTACATTTGGTAAAGAAGGAACAGGAAAGAATAGAGAGGAGAGGCAGTAATAAAATCCACTGGATAGCAAAGTTTAATGTCGAGATTTTTTTCCTAAGAGACTACAGGCTGAAATACGAGATTTCTTCTCCTCTCCTAAAGGCTTTGTGACTTGACTTCTTTCAGCCCCAGCTATGCTGAACTGCTTTAGTGCAGTACACATTGTCCTAAGTGTACGTGTGAGACAAAGATCTTGCACAGAAAAATAATGAGCCAGCAGTGCTGGGAACATAAGAAGAGGAGGCATGAACTACTGGTTGCTCCTTGTTCAAGAAATACAGGCCTGAATCCTACCGATAAAGGAAAGAAGTCATGGGCAGGATAAATTCTTTTTCAGCTTTGACTTTATTGTGTTATCTCTTGAAACACGACGATGTTGCTTGAAACTTTTTGAGTTCTCCAGACATATTCAGAATAGGAAGGGAGGAAGGGCAGGTGAGTCTGGGCTGTACTGAAGTCCCATGCATCCATCTGGTTTGTACCAGAGCTTCATAAACCTCTCCGGTTTGGATTCATCAGAAACATGTTGATATTATGGGTAGCCATGAGACCGCACAGCTTTGCTTTGAATTTTGAAAAACTCTATAAATCATGGGAAACTCATGATCTCCACTCAAGCAATCTTATCTTTCTTAACACCCTATCTACTTTCTTCTGTAATCTGCATACTTCCCTTTTAAATTTCCCCTTCTATTCATTTCTTCTATGATCCTCTTATCTGACACATTTCTTTCTTTCTCAAACCTGCTCTCAAAAGGATGCATCTCCTTCAAAGAGCTGCTCTGATGACCACCTTAGTAGCTCTCATTTCAACACAAAATAAACTGCCGCTTTGACGGCTGCATTCCAAATGAGTATCCCTCACTAGACTGCGTAGGCTTAATGCAGTACAGATCAGGAGAACAAAGACATTAAAATTCACGTGTCAAGAGCTCGATAAAGAAAATATTATTAAAAGAGATAAAGGTATTAGAAAGGAATTGGATATTTCCAAGTATTTTCTTTATTTTTGAACTATTTGTACCTGACATAGAACAGAAATTTTGGACAAACAACCCAAATTTAATAGAGATCAACTGAACATGAAATCACAGGGTATGATTGCAAAAGATCTGTTCTGTACAAAACTGGCTTTTCCTGGAGAGGAAAGCCAAGATAAAAATGGCATAAATTTAACATGATACATTCTTCAATTGTTTGTTTAATTTCATAATACAAATCAACAGTTAACCCTTAGTTAAAGGAGATAGGACACCATCTTAGGTGAATGGCAGATATGGTCCATCTAGAGTTACTAAAAAGACATCCAATACGGTGCAAGTGATACACAAGCTACTTTAAAGAAACTGCCCCCCTCCTCAAAAAAGGGAGATTTTAGTGTTCGCACAGAATAGGTACTTATTTCCATATGTACACAAAAAAAAAGAGAATGAAAATAACCGACTAATTTATCACCAACAACTGGTAGCTTCAGCAGGATGAAAGCTTTCATTCAGCTCTCCAAGACGCATTTGGCCAATTCATTGCAGCTAAGAAAACTGGGAACAATACAATACCATAGAAGAGCAACGGCAGAGACAACCGCATAAGTCCAGAAACACGATAATATTTCTAATATTGTTAATGAAATCCTGAAAACGACTAGTGAAGTTTAAGACGTAGAACATAAGTTATCCAAGTTCAAAAGGATAAACACTAAAAAAACTGGAATTTGGGGAAGCATATTTTCTGCCTAAAGGAAGCAGCTTTTGATTAAGCAATTGACTTTTGTAGTAAATAACATTAAAATAAATAACTTTAATTTCATCAATATTATAACATTAAAATACAAAAACCACTAACTGCCATGGACAAATGTTTTCCATTATATTTAAAGAGAGCAAGGGATGGGTTCTGTGGGAACTTGACATTTATCATTCAAGTGAGAAGAGATCTTGAGAATCTCAAGTAACACAGCTAAGAGCAAGTTAAGTGATCTTTTTTTCTCTCACAGATGGAATAATGCTACATCGTCCTACAGCCCTGATGTATTCTGTTTCAGTTGTGTAATGACATGCAGAGGTTTCGGGAGAAACGTGGAAAGCAGAGAACCTGCTGTCCTCCTGAAACTTTCATAGCAGACACACAGTAAACCTGTGCAGGAGAACGACAGTTACTTCCAACTGATTCACATACCTTATGGTGATAATAAAGAAGGTATTTCCATCTTCTGCACACATACACACAAACGTGTGCACACACTTCCAGTCTCTTCTCATACCATGTTGCCTATCTCAAGCTTAGATTTCAGTATTTTTCACAAAATATAATGCCTTAAGTGCACTAAAATTTCATGAATAATTTCTGATTGAAACTAAACTACAGCTGTCAAAATGAACCATCTTTATTAACACCGTAACGTTAAATAATTTACCAGAGGTCTGCTAATTCTCAATGTACATTTTTCAGTAGCTTCTAAATAATACACTTAACTGTGCATACCTTACACTCTTGAAGACCACTTAATTTAGAGTTTAACACAAACCCCAAATACATCTATGATTTCAACTTCTGAGAACGTTGTTACATCTATTTTCCAGGAAGTGCTCAAATTCAGCTACATGAGACTGCAAATAAAATATGCATTTCCTTTTACTACAAGCAATGAGATGAGAAAGGTGTAATTTAATTTTTCCTTCAAAGTTTACTGTGAAGGCACAGGATTAATCCAAATCGGTTTGAGCCATGTTAGGGCAAGGTTTGTATCTCAACAGCCATCTTTTCCTTGACACTTTTCATTCATCCTATTGCCAAAACACTAAATCATACATCCCAATCACATAGCCTTGTATCAAAATTCATACAGGCATTCTATAATGAAAACTATTCCCTTTCAGGATTCTCTCCTTTCAGATTTTTCCCTTGATTTCTGAATGCATATAAAAATTTCAGCATGCCAAATATATGCAAAAATTATTAACTAACAGCTAGTACACTGGAAATAAAACAAAGGTTACTGGTGTTTGCTCCTTGGGTTCATTCACTTCTCAGGTCTGAACATACCCAGGAGGGTCACTGTGAAGCAGCAGCCTTGTGAAAACCAAAAAGCTCGCCACCGGGCTAGCAGGAAATTCAAGTGCTGTAGTCAATAAACCTGTTTAAGCAAAGGTCACTTTAAGAAGATTCCTGTATTGAGATAGACTAGAAGGCGGCGCTTTTTGTGTGGTCCTACACATGTGTTAGACCTGTCCTGATAAACAAATTGAAACTAAAGGCAAAGGTAAAGGGGGGTTTTAATAGCTCAAGGGAAATAATACCCTCCAATTTGCTCTGAATTGTTACCTAATGTGAAAGTTAATTTCCACAAATTTATGAAAAAACAACATCATCATTATGGAAAAGCACACCCACTGCACTATCAAGGCCATTTTTTCCCATATAAAACATTTTCAAGGAAGCCATTTTTGATGAAAGCCAACCTATCAAACAAACATAAGCCTATCAGACAATCAAAAGATTTTAAAAAGACTAGATGGCAGGATTAAAAGGAAGAAATTATAAAACAAAGCTATGCAAAAGACCTCAGGAAAATTCTATTGTCTTCTAAGAAATAAATAATTTTAAAAAAATGTTCGAAAGTCAATATGGCACCTTCGTTGGTCAGCTGAAAATATTAAAAATATTTGCATTTTTAAAATATAAGCTTCCTTTCAATTTTTTGATAATAATACAAGCAACTAGGAAGGAATCCCAATTAAAAAAATACATTAGTATTTGCCAAAAAATTAGAGCAGCATCTAAATAAACCACCATTGGATACCTCAATATCAAGTAGCATGGCTTTCTGTAACTCACTAATCCACTAAGTTGGCACAATTAGTGGGTATGCTATTGAAGCTAATTTGTAAAAAAAGTGACATATAACAAAATCAGATCAGAATCAAGCCCAAGCCATTTTAATTATGGAAAATACAAGCCATAAACTTTTAAAAGGTTTGTTTAAAAAACTATTCAATAGTGAAATGATCTCTATTTTACCTTTCTCATTAAAAGCAAAGTAAATACCTCTGGATACAGACATATTCCACACCAGTCTCTTTATTACTTAATTTCCCAGGTATCTCAGCATGATCTGAATAAATTATGCTGACAATACAACAATATAAATGATAAATCAACAACACAATTTTAGTGATATATAGCACGAAATGTAAATAATAACCAGCACTGCTAATTGGCTCACTACCTGGCAACAAATCAGTAAGTAAGCTATTTCACTGGTAATGCTTCAGCTGTGTACCACTCTAATCATTAAGCATTTCTAGCTATTCTAAGCTATTTCTACTGCTTTGAATAAAAAACTATACTGTATCATAAAGAATAATACCTGAAAAAAACTTTTGTTGAAAAAAGAAAAAAAAATTTGCTCATTGACAGCATCTGGATATTATGAACCCACTCCTGCTCCACTGTGTGGCAGAAGCATTAGTCAATTCATTGCTTGAAATACCAGAAGAGAATATGCTTTACTTGAACAGCTAAAATAGAACACTGAGAGACTAAAGTTACTTTACCAGCCCAGGGAATTATCAATGTCTAGAAGAGTCCATAGTCTTTGCTTCAGGACTTTATTTATTGTCAAAACAGAAGAGTTGAAAATAAGAGTGTAAATCCTGCTTTCCCTGACCTCTGATGAAGAAAAGAGAATCCTCCTCCATCCCAGAGACTTCCACAGAGATCCTTATCTCAGAAGGGCCTCCCTCTTGCAGAACAGAAGCTTTCTTCTACTGATCAATGGCAAGACCCAGCCACCTGGCACTGCTCAGTGAGGCTGTGCTCAGCCTCTCTCATCCTTCCCTAACTTGTACTAAATTACAGCCCCGTGGTGGCGGAAGAAGCCATACAAGTCCCAGTGGTACATTACCTGTTTCAGCATCCTGTCACTCCTAACAAACAGTTTTCAGGCTATCTTGAGAAGAAAAATAGAATTACCAGTAGCCCAGAGGAGGTCTCGATGAAAAATTTATCATACAGTAAATGTTATCTCATGTTTTCTTATTTTATTTCATTGCATCTGCAAGATTTGCCTTTCAAACACGGATACTTGGTTTTATTTTGTTTTTTAATCCTGCCACACTTTCCACTCCAAAGATTTTCTTCATCTGTAAGTCCCATTCTGCAAAATATCAATAATTTCCTCCTTACCAGTCTGTTGGTACACCTCTTTTTTTGCACTACGGGACAGAATCAAGAAAAAAAGAATATAAAAATATCAGATTTACCTTGCGTAAATGACTCATTTTCTATATAACCTTACTCATCTCCTCATCCACTTAAACTAAGTTCTCCTATTTTCATTCTTTGTATGTAAATTTCTCTATCCTTCTGGATGTTTTTTATGACTATTCCTGTATCCTTTCCATTTATGATGTGTATATATTTTCAAGCAGAAAGGTATGAGTTCAACAGTGCATTCAAGGCAAGAAGGTATCACTGATAAGTATCATAATATTTGCAGTATTATATTCCAATCCATTCTTTACTCATCCAACCATTTTGTTTGCTGCTAAGACCACCGCTGTGAAGTGAGCAGCCTTTTTTATTGAGCTGTCTACCCTAATGATGATCATGGGGAAATCCTATCCCCAATGAAAGAAGTGGCAAAACTCCCAGGGACTTCAGTAGGATCTGAATTTCACTGAAGTTCTTTCTATCAAGTAGATATAGCTAATTTACAATTCAATCAATAGTGCAAATAATTCTGTACAATTTACACTGCAGGAAATTTGTCAAAACTGACTGTATTTGAACTTTTGCTCCCTAATTGCCTAAATCAGTTAGGTCTCCAGAATTCCTCAGAGATTTCTATGGACTTGACTAAGCAAAAAATATTGTCTTCTATATTTCTGTTCCTTTTACTTTGTGTTCCTTACACATCTTTGCTTTACCCTTTACATTGCAAATAAATCTAATAAATATACTGAATAGATAGATCATTGTTACAGAGTCTCTGGGAGCCCCCTGTTAACTTTCACCCATGCTCAATACTGGTCAGTTCTCCATTCTCTGTTACTTTTCTAAGGGTCCAAATGCATTCCATGACAGTTTTTTCCTGTAGCTGCCCATTCCTGAGAGGTATTGTTTATGATGATTTGCCTATTTCTACTGTATGTGCCCTCTTAGAAGTATTTTTAAATTGTTATTACTGTTGCTAGTGTTTTAAATCCAACTAATCTCTTTTCCCCTGTTTCTGCTGAACCTAAATTCACAAACCAATGAAGAGTTTCTGTTCCAGAAATGGAACAGAGAACAAAAGAAAAATTGACAGCTACAAAACTAAGGGTTACAGTCCTCATTGCACACCTACAAGTCCTCATCTACAATTTACAACTCTGTTTCACAGCTCAGTCACGTACAGTGTATTTAAATTAAATTGAAAATACTGTGCATTTGCAAAAGTCTCACTCGCTATCTATCAAACCATCAATTACAGAATTAAGCAACGTAGGTAAAGGAGCTGAACGTAATCTGTATTCCAAAGTCTTACTAATATTACAAAGCTTAGTCATATTATCTATAGCATTTCTCGATGAATCACGGTGGAGGACTACACTAATGCAGCATGGTTAGGGTGTACCTTGTGCAGAGCAGGCAGTTTCCAGGATTGTCAGGAGTTTTTGCATGGATCTACACTGTATTGCATCAACGGTACCAGCTTGCTTGCAAATAATCTAAGATTTCTAGCATACACTACAGTACACTATGTGGGAAATATGCATGTTGGTGTGTGCCTAATGAAAAACAGGGAGCTGTGAGCCCTTAGGTGAACTAGTTGAGTTATTCAGTATGGATCTTACTTAGTCCTGTCATCCTAGGGGGGTTCTCCATTTCTTGAGTCTTCAATTAAATAAATCCCCTTAAATTAACAAATCGGCAATTAATAAGAAATTAATATGGTTCAGGCACGTTTAAAGTTAAATAAGCACTTAAGTGTTTTACTAAATAGGAGCTTAAGACAACACATACTTTGCTTTTCCTCTAGGCTATGCTTTGAGTAGCAAATTGCTGAGGTAGCACCAGTAGCCAAACTCAAACTCTGACCAGCTACAAATTCAGGATGAAACATGTCTCTGGTGTTTAAACTATCCTGTGAAGGTAGGAAAGCATGATCTCTACCAAGGATAAGGTCCTGTCTAGTGACACAGGAATAATACAGTTATTGTGAACCACAATTCAATTATTTTTTTAAAAAATGGAAACAAACCTAAAAATAGGAAAAAAAAAAACACCCAATCTAAAAACCACAAAGAATAAAAAAAGTGTTTCTTCAAGAAGCTAATATACTGGAGTATCAATGGCTGCAGTATTATCATTTCTCTATAAAATTGAGCTAATAATATGTTCTGCTATTTCTTTAAATGTTATTTCCAGCTGAGAATGAAATACGTATCTGTGGACAAGAGGATGCTGCCTCACTATAAATGGGTGAACACAGGAATAGTTATTATTTTGCCCTGTGCTACTCAAGTGGCAAGTTCTGATATACCCCTACTCTCTCATTGGTATATCCATGCATCTAGACATGCAAATATTCAGGAATGCATGCAGCACCTGGAAACAAACCTGTTCTATGCTATATATGTTCTATGCTTTCAATGACAACAGGTTTAATTTCATTTAAAATTTTTAATTGAAGTCAAAACATTTTTGCATTTGGGATATGCTGGCAGCAAATAAAATGATCCTGACGAATGGCATGAAACTATTAATTATGTTTTGTTCACTCTATTGTTAGTGTATTGCTTGTGTGGTTAAAAATTAACTCTATGATCTTATTTAAAACAATACACGTGTCATTTTAGACATTCCTAAAAGGGATGCTTAGTAATAATAAATAGGTGTACTTGTCAAGAGAAATTTGTTAACAAAGTGAATTCAAGCATCTTAAACAGATAAAAGAAAGTAGCTATAAATTACCAGAGGATAATATTTGGGCATATTTTTTTTAGAGATTTCCACTCTCTGTTTTTAGTCATTGATGAATTTTAGATATACAGATAAAGACAATTAAATGTTTCATGATTATATGTGCATTCCAGAGTCTCCAGACAACCTTATATATGCCAATGTCTGGGAAAACCGTCACACTGTATCATAGTGTCTGTGTTATAAACAGTAATAATATTGATAAGGATAACTTGAACGATTTGAAAGTAAACTGTCAAAGATGTTCTTACACAGGGCACACAATAGGGAACACATCAGCATTCCCACCCCCACACGCAACGATGCAACAGGAACAAACTGAACTTTGTAGCATGTCTGCACTTTTTCTTTCACATCTATCCACAAATAAGTGTAAAAAACCTAGGTAAGTGCACAGTCAATCACATGTCATGCAAAAGCAAACTTACATGGTTTCACGTATACAAAATTTGCCTGTGCAGTCCCAGAAAACAGTTTTGAAACTGGTCTTCTGAACCTTCTGAACTTACCTCTCTGTGGTGATGTCAATGAGGTTCTCCAAGAGTGAGCACATTTTCCTGGGTATCTTGTTAATCCCACGATCTAAATAAAGATAATACGTTTGTCAAAAAATATGTATGCTTCATCAGCAAGAATTTGCTCTAACATCTACCATCTTTTCCCAAGACGAGTGAAATAACTTGCACAAAAACACAAAAGGAGGTTCTGTATATGGGTTTGTTTTGTTGGATGTTTTTTTCCATGAGTTTAAGAAATTTAAGTGGATTTCATTTTCATCAAATACTTATTTTCCTTGCCCTGAAAATTTATTTATTACTTAGAAACAAATTTACATTTAAAAAAATTCACAACCACTTTGTATTCCAGTAAGCCAAGAGAGAACAACAATTCAAGCCCAGTCCCCCCAAAAAGTGACACCCTAGCTACAGAGGGTGATAAAGGTCTAAAACCAGAACATGGCCACGAAGCAGTCACCGGCTCAGTAGAGATTCTCAACATGTTCTAAATCAATTTTCCAGACAGTAGGTACTGAATGACCCAGATACACCGTAGTCACCCTAATGGCCACAATGAAGCTCATCAGAAGAGCTGGAGCATCTATACCCAACGACTCTATCAAAAGGGAAGGGGTGCATTTAAACATCTGTACTTTAACATAAAGATCTGCCAACACCACCACTGCAGCAAGGATAAGCAAAGATCACAGAGGCAATATCTGGGTTGACAGTGCATCTACATGAATATGTAAAAATCTGCTTAGGCACTGTCAGAAAAGCTGTCACAGAACTGAGCGATGAGGGTGTTTTTGGAGCTACATTATGGGCAGCAAATTTCTAATGCTTTTATGAGGGAAGATACCATATGCAAAAAATTTGACTAGAATTGAATTTCCCTTAGGAAATTGCAACCTTTTATATGTAGCATTTAATCGTAAAATTCTTAACAATATCCCTTTCAACTTGGTCTATTTTGTAGTCCAAATTTGCCAATTGATGGGTTGCTACACTCTTTCACTATAAGCAAATAACTGCCTACCAAGAACATACCACCAGCAGATTTCACAGACAGCAAAACGAAATCTATCTTCGTGCCAGGAGAGCAATCAATTAACTTTTCTAAGATTTTGCACTGGCATAAAAGTAATTTCCTGAATTTCAGATTTGATGCGGTAAGCAGGCCAAAATACTGGCAAAAACGAGCAAACATTCACAGTGAGAGACAGCACGGCAACACTGGTAAGACCTTCTCCAGGCCTCAGTGCACACAGAAGCTTCTACAGAACAGTGCCCTTTACGTGAATAATATACAAATACTTTCAGAAATTGTAAGAAAAGCTTGGGCTTTTCTTTTTTTCCCCTTTTTATTTTTTTCCTTTTTTTGTAACAGCACAACTTCTTTCATCGCCTTTTTGTAAATCCTTAATAGTGCGCTATCATACTGTTTATGTGTGAAGACAGCACTGTGGCAAAACTTGTTATTGATCATGGTTTAAATTGTCTGAGGAATTCTCTCAGACTTACGCAAGAAGTTAAGTATCTTTTGTGCGTAACATCCTTTTATTTTCCCACTTCATCTATTTTGCTAACTGAAATGTGTATATACATCTAACCACATAATGTTTTAGCACCTTCGAACTATTTCTAAGATATATTTTTTTTGATCCATATATGGATATAGGAATGTCAGGAATGTAAAATATATATATTTTTAGACAATCAACCATCTTGCATCAGATAGTAAGTTAAATGCTTTGTATGCCTTAGAAACTCAGATTTGGAAAGATAAACAGTATTTAAGAACTTCTGATCTACCCAATGGTTCCTTGAAGTAAAAACATGCCATTTTACTTATCCAAACTGATTGAAAGGTTGGAGAAGGTGATGGTTTAACCCAGAAACTCTTAATTTAATAAAAAATAAACAAACACACACATGCATAAAGAAAAAATAAGTTGTTTAAAATTAAGAAGGTATTTTAATGTGGCTTTTTTATTTTTCTTCTTTAGAATCCTTGATCTTACCAACATTATCTCACCCTTTAAGGTTGCAAGAGCAGTTTGCTTTGGATCTGAAGTCATACTTATAACAATGTTCATATTCAGGCATAAGTCTGAAGAAGTGGGTTAAAAATGACCTGCTGGCTTCACTCTGGTTTGAAAACACGACTGTGTTATCACTTCTGGATACTGTGATGAGTTTGATCTGGACTAACTACTACAAGGGCATTGTGCACATCAATAAAGAAATGTGACAATCCTCTAGCAAAAATTAATTTATTAATGAAATGAATAATTAAATCTGCTGAAAAACACATTTGCAGGAAGCTAAGCCAAGGTGTTTTGAATAAGAATGGGGCTTTTCCTTGCATCTATAAGTACAAAAGACTTGCTAAAGTAAATAACCCTGTGAGTTACTTACCTCATAATATATTTAGTTATAATATTAAATGGATAAAGTACTTGATCATCTCCCAGGATAATAAAGCTGGTGGTATGGAGAAAAGCCTCCATGGGATTAAGAGAGAGTTTAAACATTTCAAATATGCAATTAAAGGCATTCTAGCATGCCTGTGATCTCTGCTCCGGTTTCCTATTTACAGAGAAGGAAAACTGGCTCAGACCTCCTAGACTAAGACAGGGAAGTATGCAAAATCGAGCAGTCTCTGTGCCAGCTCTTGCTAATCCTTTTCAGTATGGTTTGCTGCTAATTTGTCATGGCACATATTTGCCTTATGTCTAATTAGCATCAAATTGCAAACTGCTATTTGCTAACAATTTGTTGCATCAATCTGCTTGAAAATCTATAGTTTAGAGCTGGATTGCAGCTTACTCTGTCTATCAAAATTCCATTTCATACACATCACAGCAAACTATTTCCCTCCGAAAAGCATTGGAGTGCTCTATTGTAAAAGAAGCCTACATTTAAAAAGAAAGCTTATACAAAGTGATACTTTTTTTGCTTCTGTTTCACCCTGCATTTATATTTTTGCTATAACTTGTTTGCAACTGTAATTAACTAAAGAACAGCTTGCTTTTTGTTAAATCTAGCTAAAATTGCACCACCTCTATAACAGAATAAGAACATACAAAATTATCATCTACACTTTGGACAATATAGGCAAGACCCTTTGAACAAGAATTTGTGGTCTGGAACTGGCTCTCAAAGTACAAGAATGATTCAGCCAAGGAGGTTACCAGGTTTAGAGACCAGCTAATTTGTTCTGCTCAACATCCACAGATACTGTAATAAACAAATAGCTAAAAATCTTTGTCGCAAACACATACTGTTGCAAAGACGCTCATCAATAATACTGTAAATGATGTGGGAGCTGGTTATATATAAGATTTCCTCCCCCACTATTGCCTCATCAGAAGCAAAGCAAACACTCCTACTGTACGCATTGCAGGGGATGGATGGATGGAAATGTGTCCGTGCAGGGCCTAGACTGCGAAATTCACTCAGCAGAGACACATGATGTTCTAAGCAGTCTCCTCTGCTATATGCCAGGGATGTTATGGGGTCATCAAATAAGCATGGCTACATGCTGCTTCTCCAGAAGCATGATTTCAGCCTACATAAGATGACATTTCGCATCTAGATGTGGTAGAGCTGGTTATGAAGTGTTTCTAACATGCAAAAAACACTTGAAATTTCTAAAATATTTCATCAGGAGAATGCTAAATTTGTATGGTTGAGGGAGACATTATGGGAGCGAACAAGAAAATAAGATGATAAATCCAAGCAAGCAATATCCACATAAATGCTCCGGGCTTCAAACTGCAGCTGGTTCTGCATTTTCCTTTGCCATTCTGATCCAAAATTCCACACTGGGCACTAAACATATTTTCTTGTTCAAATTTCAACAAAATAAGTACAAGGCTTCCCTTTCAGTGAATTGGCTTTTGCTATAGCAAACAAACGTAGCCAGAATTTTCCGCCCACTTCTATGTAAAGTTTGCATACTTTCTCCTTGTGAGAGAATGAGCCAAGCTCAGTATAAAATGTTGTCAAGTATAATTAAAGCTTTTAAAGCTGAGTGAAAAGACAAGTCTGTCATTGCTATATTCATACCCAAGAAGAAATCTTCTAAGGTTACAGGGAGAACACATTGAATGCAACCATCAAAGGCAGGTAGAAGACAGACATTTAAGAGCTTACCGTTAAATGGAACCCTACTCTCCTAGTCTACGGCAAATCTCCATAGCTCCCATGAATGTAAAGTTAGAACCAGCTTCAAAATTTTTGACAAGTTCAGGAGTGCTTAAATAAGGCCAGTCATGAATACTGAAGTAACAGCTTGAGCTGGGGATTGGCCTAGATGATCTCCTGAGGTCCCTTCCCACCTGAATTATCCTAAAAGCTGATTTAATGAATATTTAGTCATTCAGATACTTTTTTTTTTCCTTATTTTTCATTACTTTCTAAACAGAGAAAAGTCCAATACAAATGCATACTGGTGATCACGGCTACCTGTAAAAGACATTGGAGGGCTTGAAGAGAAAACTGCTGACAATTGGGTGAAACACAGTTAAGAGAAAGAGTTCTTTCCGATAAGATCATGTGACACCACCCCTATTTGAACCATAAGCAACAGTAACATATCCATCACATCGAAGAGAAAGCTTTGCCTTTCCTTCAAAAGCTGGTTATGTGTGTAGGGCTCACTACATTTCCCTGTAACCAGGAAACAAAACAGTACAGAAAAATAAGTTAACAGTGAATAGGACAGGACACTGTGAGAAGACACCACTTTAAGCAACTGGCATCATCTGGTGTCACAAATATGGAGAACAATCCCCATTATGGAAAAGGGTTCCTGCCTTTTTATAAATTGTACCAAAACAGTGCCCATAGGAACTGGAGATGGCATAGTCATATACAGTAAAGCAGGAATACTTACTGAAGGAATACAAGTTTTCCTTAATTTGTTTTATGAGTATTAACATGTTCTACTGCAAAACTATACTTATTTGTAAATACTTCCAAAACTTTCTAGAACTTCTCTTAAAGGACAATATTTTAAAGGCACAATGAAACAGGGAAAAATTAATATTATACATATAGTAAGGCCCAATTCTGTGCATAGAAGTGGAAGGCAATCTGGGCAGCT
This sequence comes from Thinocorus orbignyianus, assembly GCA_013400375.1. NCBI lineage: Eukaryota > Metazoa > Chordata > Aves > Ciconiiformes > Thinocoridae > Thinocorus > Thinocorus orbignyianus. The sequence goes on along the minus strand of VXBW01008446.1, from coordinate 1,667,276 downwards.
AAACACCTCTTAATCTTCCAATCTGGAGGATAGAATTCAGGCTTTTTGATCTTGGCTGAAGGGAAATCAGTCTGTGTGCCCTGAATTCTCTCCAGATTTTATGGATATGGAATCAGCAGTATGTCCCCATCAGTAGCCAAAATAGCTGTGTATGCTGCAAGATGATACATATTCAGTGGGAAGTTTGGGAAGGGTTTTCTGCCTTCATAGTCTCCTAAACTGAGAATGATTTGAGGTCAGCAGAACCCATGTACTTTATGAGCCTACAGAATGCAAGATTCATTAGGTTTTTTTTTTGTATAGCAATGCTGGGTTTTGTTGTTTGTTTGTTTGTTTGTTTGTTTTTTCCTTCAATTCAGACATAAGCTGTTTGTGGTTTATCTAAAAAAAAAAATAAATAAAAAAATAAAAAAAAACACCAACAAAAAACCCCCAACCAAATAAAACAAAAAATCACCAACAAAAACCCTAACAAAAAACCAAACCCAAAACAAAAAACAAACACACAAAAACCAAACCAGAATTTCTATGTGCAACTTTTTTCTTGTGTTAGAAGGACGAGAAAGCCAGATATCTTACATACCTATTTATATAAAAGAAGAAAGCTAGGGAAAAAGCATTTTTTCAGTTGTTTAAAAAGAAATAGAGTAAGTGTATTGGCAACAACAACAAAAAAAAAGAAACATTTAAAAGTACACAGCACTGACATAATTAGATCTACCACATCTAGGTCAGCTGAGGATGCAGGACTCACACACCAATTATTTATTCAAAACTTTCGAACAACGCTGTTTCAATATGTAGCTTCTTAGCTGTGACTCTTCCCAGAACTAGTAGAACTACCATGCAACATTCACATTAAATAGCACTGAAAAACAGGTCTTCACCTCATTTGAAAAACTCCAAAAGAATTGGATATAAACTAGAGAATGCCATATTCACTACTGATCAGCAACAGCTCTGCTGGGTCTACAGTTGAGATCAGTCTTGGGATTTCATTGCTTGTTCTCAGTGATGGTTATGGAACCAGAAAACGTGAACGGAGCGAAAAAGTTAGGTCTAAGCTCACAAGGCAAGAAAGTAGTTGCATTATGTGTATAAAACTGAAGCCTGCCTTCTTTCTGCTGGGACCAACTTGAATAACAACTTCTAGGGAGTGATCTAGCAGATAATGCACAAATTAAGGTGGCTTCTTTCTATGTCCTTTCACCAGCCTCCCAAGATGCCACCACTACCATGAACTGTTTTCAGTTTAAATAACCTAGAATTTAGAATGACAGTTAAAATGGAGCTTCAAGGTGAATGACTGACATATTGTTAAATGTGTTCATATCAATGTCCTTGGAAGTGTCTGGCACATACCATATGCATATTTCATCTTATGCTTTTGTACAATGCTTGTAAATTATGTTTTGCAACACATGAAATGGCTAATCCAAGTGAAGGATAAAAGTCACTGCTGCTAGACAGCAGACTTCCTCCTTTGGCTCAAACAAGCACTTAAAGATCTGGGCTCTGGGTCTCAGATTCAAACCGTACTGATGGCTTGCGATGGAGATTCTTTCTCATTCCTATTATCTTCTTGAAAAAGAGACAATTACATATCCAGTTGAATAACTTAAATAAAAAAACAAACAAACAAAAAAAAACCCAAGAACCAACAAACAAATCAACTATCAGAAATACTATAGAAAACCAAAACTAGGATTTGGGAGTTTTTAATGGATATAAATGTCCTTAAAAAATAAATAGAACTACAGTACCTGATATTGTACAATGCTCAAAATGCCACTATAAATACGTTTCAATTACTGATCCGATAACATACTACATTCAACACACAAGAGGACTTACGTACTTCCTTCCTAGTCCTCTAGAAAGCTAAACAACAATATACTTACACATAAAACATGTTGTTATTGGCTTCATACAATAAATCGCTGTGTAGCCCTTCCCTCTTTTGATTCGTATTCTAATGAATGCTTCTCTGCTGGTCAACTCTAAGACAAGACTGCAGGTACTCTTCTCCTTGTCAAATAACATTGTATAAAAGATACTATTGTCCTCCTGATTGACTGTACACACACATGGCTAATAAGGAAAAAACAGCATAGTCTAGCAAGTAAAGTCTTGTGTGTGAGTTTTCTCCCCTGATTATCAGAGAAGATAAATGAAATTTTCTGACACAGCTCTATCAAACTCCACAACACATCAGCATGTGTGGGGTTCACTCACAATACAAGGAGGAGCCTGAGAGGAAAGTTATTTTTGCAATCTAAATAATGAGAGGGAGCCTTGAAGTGCTGATAACAAAGGAAGCATTTTCATTAGGTGTGTTTCACTTTCTTTCTCAGTGCAGCAATCCACTTACAGAAGCTGTATGTTGTTACATGACACATTTCCACTTTCCTGCAGAAGTGCTTGTGATTTTTTTGAATGCTGTTTGTTGTTACTGCCTTTCTTCTCCGACACAATGCACCAATTTTTAACCTTTTCAGTAACCCAGTGACACCTCTGGGATATTACAGTATTCCTGTCAAAATGTCTGGTCTACAACAATAAACTTTACATTGATGTCTTGCTTTTCGGGAATAATTACACTGTTCCTTAAATGTTAGCCTATTTACTATTTGTGCAAAAAGATGACAATAAAATCAATGGAACACAATTCCCAAATGTGCATCAAAGTCTTTTGCAATGTTAATGGATTAGTGTGTCTATAGAGGTGCAAGATCATTTTGTCTCGATGCTTGGTCTTGCACATGATACGCACTTCCTCAAAGCTAAGCTTATTAACCCTTATCTGCTGAGCTCATCCGTTCAAAAAGTTAATCTCCTTGCATTTGTCAGGATTCCTTTTTTCTTTTTTAAAGTCAAGCCCGGGAATACTGCCCATCGATCAATAGGTGTATGATGAAGGAACTTCGTCCTGCTACCTATGACCAGCAGCTATGTTTTTTCAATGATTCCACAGGAGTCAAAAACTCAACAAAGCGAATCGCGGATGCTGTAAAGGGAGCATGCTGCTCATGTCTGTGACCACTGTATGCAAAGCTTGGCATTAGTCACCGCCAGGCCGCCTCTGACAGCCCTGAAGTGAGGGAGATTAATGTGAGGCAGGGGCACTTTATTATTGTCATTCTGTTCTTTCACACTCTGCCTCTGACTTTCAATTTTGCTCCAGAATTAATTGTCTGCTCCCTACAGTATGACTGATGTAGAAGGATACAAGTAACATAGGCACCTGGTTCTGGCCTTGACAATCTGACTCGTTGTTGCAGGATGTATTGTGCACAGTCAAATTCAGGGACAGACGGGCATCTTTCAAAGAAATCAGCCAATGTTTCTTCTGACTTCAATCAGATTTGACTGTAGATTATCCTTCTCTAAGAACAATTTTTTTTCTTGTAGAGATGCTAACAAAATGCCAGTGCCATTATTAAGTACCGCTACATGATACTATTGCTCTGTTTTATGCAGCTTCATATGAGGCCTTTCTCTCCAAGCTTTCCTTTTTATGTTTGAAGGTAGTAAATTAGTCATGTAGCAGTGTTAAATCCCTACCCTCTCAGAGTTAAGCATTGTTGTGAGAACATTATATACGGTATCTCTGACAATAAAAATACATGGCTATGGAAGTCAGTATCATTTACTATTTATTGGACTAACAGTTCCAAAGCAAATTACACACAAAGTAAGACAAATATTTAAAGATCTCGTATCTAATAGAATATCTGACCATATATCAGACTTAAAATGAACTGCTGCACAGAGAGATCAAAGAACATCTTTACTAAAGCATAGAGGATGGAGGAAAAAAATCACTTTTAGGATGGAAAAAAAAAATCATACGGAATCAGTCTTTGCACACAAACCGCCTACCAGTCTGATTTTTCTCAGTTTAACATCCAATGGTGACAAACACAAAGCCAGTTCTAAACTGCAGCAAAACAAGGAGTTTCACCTTTATCTTTAAACACTAAGTATTTGGTAGTAGACACAGCCACCGCTACCAGACATAGAGGCAATAACATCAACACCCGCTGTTCTAAAAATAAGGTTAGCTGTGGTACATTTGGTGAAGTTTTAGCTTTTCATGGCATCTACTCCAAGTGCCCATTTATACTTTCAGTTGGATTTCATCATTATTGCTCAGACTGGTAACAAACTTTTCAGAGCTATGCAGCCAAGAAACTATCAGATGTCCCTAAATATATATAAATAATTTTCCACTACAGAATGTTTCTCTCTTAGTATATAGGTGAATTTCTTTGAAAGGATCTCATGAATTTCCTTACAAATACCCTCCCTGAATAGAATGTGCAGTAAATTACTGTGGCTTTGACTCATTTACTTCTTCAATATGGACGTGACATTATGTTAAAGAGAACAGAAATATATAACATGCTAAACTGTCTCTATCTTGGATACCAGAAAAAAAATTACCACCATTCAGTAAGGATGATCCAACCTCTGTGTATTAATGATTTACCACAATTAACAAAACGTGAAAAATAACTAGCAGCTTTTTCCACTTGCTCCAGTTTTCCCAGACCTCTGGGCAAACTAGGTTTCAGGATGCGTTTCAACTTTCTTGAAAGAAAAAGCAATAAGAAACTCTGCTTCTTTAAAAAGGTGTGCAAGTAAATGTTGTAATATCCTTCAAACCTGACATTAAGTATTCAAATGTTACTTAAGCAAAGTGTGAGCAATTAAATTAATCAATCTTCCCAGCCATGTACTGAACAGATGTTCAATAAATCCTCTCTGCTTACAGTGTGGGAGAAAGAAAGTCCACTTTTAGCTGTCCTTCAGTGATGACATCCCTCAGCCCGTCCTTTCTCTGGGCCTCATGGGCCACTGCCAGGCAGTTCTGCTGTGTTGTTTCTTTATTATAAATAACAACAGACCACCTGGACTACCTGCAGTACCTGGAAGCTGAGGTTTAATGATCCTTCAGGCTACATCCTCAGCTCTCTCCTGATCCCAGATAATGGGACTGATGGGAATGGCAGAGGAGTGACGGATGGCAGTGACGAATGACTCCAGACAAACATGTGCTGACAACTAGTGAATATGGGGCAGCCTTGCAGAAAGGTCAAGATAAAAGTATTTGCTTGACTTTCAAAGTTTCTCCCTGAAAAAATGCCCTGAATCCTCATATTTGTGACTACCAGATAACTTTGCCAAGCAGATGCGTACAACCTACTATCAGATTATCACAGGTCTGGCAAACAGCAACACAAGCAGGATCAAATGCTACCTTTTATTAAAACGAAACTATCCGCAGAGCTGGAACAGCTTATATTGCATAAACATGCACATACCTGAATATTTGCAATTTCCAGTGTTAAAGTTGCTAGCAGCTACAGACACGTCCTCTTGTTTTTTAAAAGCACCTAATCTGTTCTAAATAGCTTCTTACCCCAGACACAACCACACTCTCTCGTCACCTCTCCAGCGTGGGGAAAGGCACCACCCGAGCTTTCTGCCCAATTAAGCAGTGAGCTCTTCTCTCAGCAGAAGTTATAAAGTTTGCCTGGAAGTCCTGTGATGTAAAATTTGATTGCTAGGAGATACTTGTATCATCTTCTCTATTTCAGAATCCCAGATTTCACAAATTAAGGGCCAAGGATATTCACTGCGCTCCCCAAACCTTGAACAACAAATCCTATTGAGTTGCATGATATAGATACGATGCATCTCATCGTCTTGACTTTTTACATGTTAATATCATCTGTGATCAAATGAGTCAACTGACATTCAGATGTAACGGTTAAAATTTCTGCACCACAGATATACAACTTCAACCTTTTGAATGCTGCCATTCCATATATGGACTTTATCCACATTTTAATGAGGCTTTAAAATCTCCGAGATTAAGCTAGTATTTTATATAGAACTGCCTGCTTTTTATGATATCCTGACATGTTGTACAACATTTGTGACTATATTGATCCTTATAAGTTCAGCATCTTTATATATTCAGGAAAATTGTTCCTCTCCATGGTCAGTACGTGGTATAAAAAGGGGGGTGGGTGGGTGACAGGGAATAGAGGGGCACTGTTTTTATATTATTTGCTCAGCATTAAATAGACAGGTAAATAATATTGTAGTAGCACTGTTGCACAAGCCAGGAATACTTAAAAAATTAAAATACCATGCTCAAAATGCACAATAAAGAAACACCAGGGTTCTTTGTCAAATTTTACCCTATTGCATTCTCCTTCAGACTAACCTGTTACAAATCCTGAGGGGGTGAAATGTACTCTTCTCCCACCTGGGACAGTTATACATCTTCATGACTTCATCTTAGCCTGACTGCAGAGAGAAGCTTTCTTGTGTTTCTCCATGCAGTTTCATGCTTTTAATCTGAAACAAATGATTGCAGGAAAAAAAAAGCATTATCACCTTGGCGAGTCATCAGGAGTATAAAGAAAAAAAAGAAAGGGTCTATGGGCAAATTCATCTTCCATTGCTACAATCAATCTCTCACCTAAAGAAATACACAATAACTAGGCAGGAAAGGGCCAAGATTTATGGCCTAGAAACATCTACACTGACCAGCATACACCTAGCCTTCTTGGCTCCCTCCTTGCCAGAATGGCTCTTTCTAACAGTTACAATGATATACTGTCTCTCCCTACTGTTTTACAAGTACATTAGCTTTATTTAATGAGATCTCTGAGTAATTTAACAGATGTATATAGGACATAAGACTAGAAAAACTCTTGCTACTTGAACACTTTTGCCAAGGTATTCTAGGGCTAGCTAATCTCCACTACCATGTTATATTCCTTGAAATAGTGTTATTGGAATTTTGGGAAGGATTTTAAAAATCATTTTAATAGAAATGTTATATTATAATCAAATAGGATAGTGCCATATTCAACACTTGCTTGTATCAGGCCCATAAAAATCAGGATAAATGTAGTTACTTTAGAGCTTCAAAACTATTTATATATTAAAAGGCCTGAGAGAAATTCAGAAGCAGAGATGAACATATTTGTCAAGTCTTGTACCTTGTTCTCTCCCGTTACTTCAACATCTTTTCCCAAGGTAGAAAAAAAAAAAAAAAAAAA
>VXBW01008446.1:1627796-1660176 GCA_013400375.1 Thinocorus orbignyianus | reverse complement strand
AAAAAAAAGAAAAGAAAAAAACACAACCAAACCAAAACAACAAACAAAGAAAAACCCAAATCCCAAACAAAAAAACCCATATATATTCAACTTTAAAGTTCATAATGATTGGAATGTTCAATAAAAAAAACATTTAAAATTACCATATTCTGAGGTTTTGTTTAATAAATGAAGCACACCTAGTCATTACTTTAATACAATAGCTCCCCATTATTTTATTATTTCTGTTTCTGAGCAACAGACAATGTTTTGGATGGCTGCTGTTATCCAGCAAACTAGTTTTAAATAATTGTGTTATATCGTAAAGTATTAAATGAAAAGGACTGTAATAATAACTTTTAAAATAACTCTAATAAGCTACCATTTAATAATGCAGAGGGGTAGCAATAAGGAATTACCCATTTAAATTAGCACTCAAACAATTTTTCTTAGCAGAAGAAAGAAGATGGGCATAAACTCTGTGCGTTTGCCTGTGTATTTTTTACAGCAGTGCATCCACAAAAATCTATACAGTTTGTTGCTGTTTTCTCATACATTACACTTTTAAACTTGATTAAAAATAGAATATTGCCCCAGATTCAGTAAATGACTTCAATGAACTACATTAAAAAAAAAATTCAACAACTTCAGTTCTACCCAGTGGTGAGACCAGTACTAATTGAGTTTAGTGGCATTTTTCTGTAAATAATATATAGTCTCATTAGGGAAGGTTTATTTTAGTTTGAAATATATTTCTTCTTAAAATTCTTTTAAGCTGAAGCGGGGGGTGGGGGGGGGACACGGTGCGGGGGGATTAAAAAAAAAGGATGAGAGTAATATTTACTATTCTGGTGAAGCATTCAATGGCCTTCTAGCTTACAGGATATTGTGTTAACCTTGAATTAGACCATAAAACACAGTTCTAGCACATTTATACATAATTACCCATAGAAGAGTATGACATTTACAATAAGCACGTTGCAACAGATATGTCTCCTGTTTAGAGAAAATCCACATATGGATTTGACCAAAGTAAACACGCTGAACCACATTCTGAACGGTATGTAGCATCTTATCCTTCTTTAGAAAGTAGGAAACATCAAGTTGTGCTCTTAAAATATGGATATTTCTTTAAATGCATAAAAATAATGATAATTTTCAGTGTACAAAATTATGAATAGTCACCGTGTGGAATTATGCTAGAAAACAAGAACGTACACAATTGCTCCCAAAGTAGAAAAGAGGGAGAAAAAGGAAGAACACAAGCTGAAATGGAGCAAATTCATTGCATGAAATTTCATTTCTTGAGAGCTATACATCAAGTTGTATTTGTTTAATGAGGTTGACACTAGAAAGATGTATAGAACATGTCAGACACCCAGTACCAGTGCGTTCTGGTAAAAAGATAACATCTGAGAATCTGACCACTCACTTCGTCTTCTAGCCAGACTTCTCTATCTACTGGTTCTTCAGGGGATTATAAATGAGAGGGCAGGAGGAACAAGGAGCAAAATAATGAAAAACACACAAAAAAAGAAAAATTATAACATTGTAGAGCAAAGTAAAGCCGGATTTATTGACCTCACAACTACATAATCAAGAAAAAGTTATCACTGTAGAAACTTTTACTAAAGCGGAATGATCTTAAATAACAAGGGAGTGCTATGAAATTTACAGCACTTTTAAGATATGCAAATGGAATGCAAGGTATAGACATAAGGGTAATTAATTGTAAATCTAAGAATAATGTTTCTTTGTCAGGGCTGTCTCCATGTTGTGGAATACATTCTAATGTGCCTTAACTCTGAATATTTCTTAAAGGCTGGTCTAATTATAAGATGTTCAGAATTTCAAAATAGTAGTTATTCTTGCCGTTTAATATAGCTGCTGTAAAGTTTCATAACAAAATGTACTGATTACGTGAAAATATTTTATTTTAATTTTCAAGGATAAAGCACTTGTTTAAAAGTCTAGGCACTGAGTGCTTCTCTTGGAAAAAAATAATATGCTAGAAACAGCTTTCACCTAAAAGAGTGCTTCATGCTTGCTTTGGGCTTTTTGTTGTTTTTTGTTCAAGGGGAGGGTGGGTGCGGTTTTTTGTTTGGTTGGTTTTTTAATGGAGGAGAAAGGAAAGTGGCAAAGAATTAACATATCTAACTGTAAACATCTTGATTTGCTGCATTTTGTAAAATTATATTGGTGGTTTTCTGGGGACAACTACAGTTTTATAATTTCATTATTTACTTAATTTTTTCCTACATTAAGCCGTTCGTGTGACAACAATTAAAGTGAAAGTTTCCATTATAACAGGACTACAGAAATTCACTTTCTCATTTTAAATCTTGGTGTACAAGCCCCCTGGTTGGATGAAAATTTATGTAAACATCTAGAACATATAAAAACTTTTACAGAAGTAATTCAAAAGTGGTTGTGCTTCCAGACAGAAAACACACTCTTTGAGCTGCTTTTAGCATTGAATTAATTCAGACAAATTAAAACAAGCTTCATTAGGGGGCAGCATAGTAAACTGTCTTCAATGCCCTATTATCTGAAATGCATTGGATTTTTAGGGGAAAAACCCACTCATTTATCCTCATGTCTTAGTAGAACTTGCTATAGACCTGTAGAAGAGTTAAATAGTACTGGAGAGAACAAGGGTGTGAGCAGTCAAAGCTCTTTGTAAGATTACTGACCACCAAACTACCTATAGAAGTTGGTAACACAGGAATACGGGCTTTTGTGAATTTATTTCAGCTGACAACTGTTAGAATCCAGCATAACAAACTCTAACCACATATATTCTCTTAAAAAGAAACTGCATTGTTGGAAGTACGTGGTTTAGACACAGGTGTATTAGCACTACAAAAAAAAAAACCTTCCTTATTTTCACCAGTCATCAATGTTACACTCTGCCTACTTGTGCAAGTACCATCCAGAATCCCCACATACACAATATTCTCTTTATGCTGCGAAAAGTGCAAAATACTTAATAACCACCTATTTTAAAAAAGGTAATATGACATAGGCGAGATGGTCCACTGGGAGGGTTAAAATCCTTTGTGACATCCACCATATTTAACAGGCTGATTTTCTTAAAAAATTGAGGCTTCTGCAGGGACAGAAGCGCTATAGTTCCTCAGCAGCTGGCAATTAGTAACATTTAAAGAAAACAACTAAAAGTTAAAAATTTTGGCCAGCAGAATCAGCATCAGTAATCTGCATGACACAAAATGCACTTTAGAAATACATCAGAAAATGTCTTTGGGAGACATGAAAGAGAGGGAGTGATCAACACACAATACAAAAGTAAATGCTAAGACTAATTTCAAAAATGTACACATCATCACTTTATGTATTGCCTGCCTAAACAATTAAAATACTCTGTTAATATTTACCTAAGCGTAACATACCATAGCTTTAGCTCTCTTTCAGTGACAGGTCATGATTGGGAGTTCTGCTACAGTTTAAACAGAGACCTCAGGAAATTTGAAATCATTGCCAGATACAGAGGCAGACTTCATAACACGAGTTTAATGCATCATATGCTCGCATTTGAGGGTCTCTCCTATATAACACTTACAGAAATTGTAAATTCTCCATATGTCAGCAGAGCTAATAGCTTCCTTAAAGGATCCTTCAAGAATTATGCTTGCACAGGAGTAAGTTTCCAAAACTTTTTATAAGGAAACAGAAAACCAAGGCACTTATTAATGGTGGGTTGGAAGTGGAGCAAATTGAAGTTTCCAACCCTCCTATCTTTTATAATGGCTTTTTTACACGACGCTTAACCTTTCTTGTACCTGAAGAAAGTCTCAGTGGGAGTTCTCACTGACGCTCTCTTCAACTTCTTGAGAAGGCAGAAAATTCAGTCTTGAGTAGCAACAGCCTTAAGAGAATAACTAGGGTAGAAGATGTGACAAAGCTATGCAAAATTTCATGAAGTCCACTTAAGGAGGATCTAGGAGACAAACAATATGAAGACAATCTTCTCCTTATCTTCTGTGGAAGCACATTGGAAGTCCTAGTACAGTGGTGAAAAGAGACCCAGATCTGAATGCAGAAAGCTCTTGTTTTCACCAACTGATTCTCTATAATGTGACTGACAAAAGTTACTGTCCTTATGGAAGCAATTCTGCACATCATAGTTTGAAATGGATTTCAAGTGGAGATTACAATTTTCTTGCAATCACATAGTGAAAGGCCATACTTTACGTACCTTAGGCAAGTTGCAGAGGTTAACTAACCATTAGTTAATGGTTCAACCCACATTAAATTTTCTCGTTGGTCTATGATATCTATTGGTAATTTTACTCATTGTATTTGCAGGTTCACTGAATATTTCAAATGGTTATACTTTTGCCAAAATCTCTGATATTTAAAGTTGTGTCTGAATGCCCAGAAAACACATAATGGCAGAAAAGCCAAACTAGGCTTCCACAATAACCCTGGCTGAAGGGAATGGTTAAAGCCAACAAGATTCCCTAAGCCAGTTCTTTCAGAAGTAATTAATCATCAGAAAATTGCATTTATTTTCTGATTCTTGTCACTCTAAACCAGCTTCTTCTACTCAATTACTGCCAAATTAAACTGTTAAGAAAACAAACTCTAGCAAGCATTGAATAGCAGCATAACTTTGTTCACTCCTCTCTAGTATCCAGTCAGCTAATTATTTTTTTCTAGCTTAGCAATTGAGTAGAGGTGAGCATCCTCCTCTCTTGAAAATGACAATGGAAGCATCTATGGACTAGATAGCGATTACACTTTATGTGGGTTTTGGTTTTCTTATTGAAATTATTAGTATTTTCCTTGTATTAATCAATACTATCAGCATTTGGCAGTACAGAAAGCAGACTAAAAAAAAAATAATAAAAAAAGAGTAATTTGTGAGGACAAAGTACACTCCCACAGGATGAATAACCACCTGCATAAACAAATGTCCCACCTATTTCAGTGAGATACCTGATCACTAAGCATGCAGAACCTATATGGTAGGACAGCAAAAGGGGTAAATGCCGTATCTGGCGTTACATTCTCCTTATTAAACAGACTTAGGTCGAACCACTGTAAGATCGATAGTCTTAAAAAAATTATTTTTTTCCTAAGGTCATTAGGAAAAGCGGAATTCTTCACCTTGTCCGTAAACTCAGCAGAAACTGCTCAGTTCCCCTCTTTCACTTGGTGTGTTAAATTATTTGCACAGCTTGATTTAATACTAGCTCTATGCCTGAATGTCTTTGCTTTTGTCATTTTCTGCCAATCACTTAACAATACCTAGAAGTTGAGATTTTCTTGCAGAAGTCATCAGGGAACAAAATCAGATGAAAATACTTAAGTGCAGCAAGGTGACTCTGATATTTCCAAAGAACCCTTATTTCAGTCTCCCTACTTTCTAGCATAAGATGTCACTCCCAGGTAACTAGAAGAGCGAGAAAATTATAAAATCAGGCAAAACGGTACACTGATACTTCGCATTGCAATACCTGGTTGGATCTTTAGTGATTCAAACCAAACTTGGTGAAGTCACATTTACGCAGCCTGTCTCCCCAGTGCCCATAGTTTTCCATGCAGAATAGCAAGTAGAATCTCTTCTGAAACAAGAGCAACATGGACCGCAAAAAGTTTCATTGAGATGAGATAATCAAAAAAAGAACATGCATGTGCCTATATATGGCCTTAACAAGATAGCAAATGTATTTTATACAAAGAATACACATTATAGTGCAACATTTACAAGCTTAAATTTTTTTTATTCCATATTTGATCCAATATAGATCGGACTTTTGGTAAAGAAGGACATAGATTTCTTTTTTCTTTTTTTTTTTTAATAGGAATTTCATGTAAAATTTTGAGATGCCAAGAAAAAGGAGGGAAAAAGCTGCTGTTTACAAACTAACAATACATAGGCACAACATTCCTCTACATTAGGATGAAACCATAAGTAAATAAAAAATAGAACCAAACTAAATCAGAAATTAATGCTACAGATTATATTCTTTACTGCCTTACATCCTTTTACAGCCAGCATGAAGTCAGTGCATTTGCACAGGATGTAAGTCAGGGCACAAATTGGTCCTTCAGCTCTGAGATTCCTCCAAGCTTTCCCAACAGCTTGCTGAGCATAATTTGGACTTGGTTATTTAAAGCTACACAGAATAATACAGTATGAAGGCTGGTGTGAACAATAACTCTTGCACAATTTATCACACCAAGAAGAGCTACTAATCTTTTTAGGAAACAAGGTATTCAAAATTATTTAATGCTAATATTTATGCATCAGAAAGCATTCTAAGCACAAACCAGCCCTCTCCACCCTCCCCATCCACACACACAACGCGCATTTGTGAACATCTTTGGCTACAATACACCATACTTTCAGAGAGTCTTGAAATTATTGTCCTACATGCTGGCGTTTATGAAATCCTGTTATTAATGCCAGTCTCCTAACAAAGATAAGCTATATTTACAATACTAATACCTTCCACAAATAATTAGGTATCTATAGCTACACATACAGTCTTATATACCAATGATGGCTGAAGACTGTAAATTTAAAGCACATTATTGTAATAAACAGNGAAGAGAAGAGAAGAGAAGAGAAGAGAAGAGAAGAGAAGAGAAGAGAAGAGAAGAGAAGAGAAGAGAAGAGAAGAGAAGAGAAGTAACATCTTATGAACAACTATTATTTCCTTGGGTTTTTTTCCCCAATTACATGCTATTATTTAAAAAATACAAAACTGCAGCTATAACAACATTAAGGTAATTATGAAATTGGACTAAACTAACAGTTATTCTTAACAAAGCAGGTGGGTATCAATCCATCATTGTAATTGTATGACTGCTGTTACATTAGGAAAAGTTTACAAAGCATTTTTGTCTTTAAATAATTTTCAAAGTATCTGATAAGAACAAGGTTTCCTTTACATGCCAGCTCAACAGTCTAAAAGGGAAAATTAAAAATTTTCATATGACAGATTTTTTTAAGTATTAAAAAAATTAAAAAGAAAATTAAATCTTTGTTAAACAAGAATAATTCTATTGCTTCCTAGGAGAGGTGAGCACTTCCTTTGCCTCAGCATAGGCACAATACATTAATTAATCAAATAAATCAATTTTAGTTTTTTCTTGGGTGCAGTTAAAAGTTCTATATCCAATTCACCATAGTACTTACAAGGCCACTCAGCTCCCTATTTGAACTTTTTTTGCAGCAGTCCTGCTGCAATATACAGTATTAAGACAGTGTTTCTTTTGGCAACACTCTGTAACAACACAGAATTCTATATGATATCCAACTATGACATTCCAGAAGAATAAGAAAGTTACATTTAATCAGCCAAAGCCCTTTTTACACGTTTCCAACTTTCATTTAAAGCAAAACATGAAAACCCCACAGTTTCCCAGATTACACACAGCAGATGCAAAGTGGGCACTTGACTATTGTTTACACGGATCTAAGGGTTTTAGGAAATTTCCCAATTACTTGTTAGATGTAACAAGAGGGAAAAGGACATCTGTATCACTGAGAACATTCAAACACATACAGCTGCATTCAAACTTGTTACAAACTAGTAGCAATATCTTAGCCATCAGTTTTAAGAGCACTCCCAACTAAATTGGCCTCCCCAGATTGCTTAAGAAATACTTAGATCCGTAAGATTAAGTATGAAAGCTCCACATAAAGCTTTCAAGGGTGCCACTTCCCACACGTTCCCTTTTTAAAAAGTTTATATTGAGGATAATTTTACTGAAGCAAGAGATTCAGTTTGCTAAGAAGAAATAGCACCATTATCAAACAGGAGACAAAAGAACAGTTATCTGAAATTCCTTGAAGTGTCTTTTAACAGTCCCTTTTAAGTTGTCTCGAACTTCATTTTTTTTATCTCTTGTATTCTGAACTTCAGCCTGAATTTCTGCTTATTGGTCTTTGTTTTTCTCGGGAATCTGATGGTTCTTTAATGAAGTCACAACTATCCTCCAAGAAGCTAGGTTTTTTCCACTGTTTTCTCATATGATATGATTCTCCCTCTCTCTCCCTTCATCTTTTAAATCAAAATCAACCCTAACCCAAACAAAAGCAGTCACAATAACCTGGCTTGTTCCCACTTCTGTGATCATGGAAATCCATTCTATTGGCTTCTTCTCTAATTGCAATTTACAACTTCCTGTAAATGTTTTCTATTTATTTAATTAAGGGGTTTGGTTGCCATAAACTCCCAAAACGTGCCATTCCTGTCAGGTGGCTTGCTAACCCTGTTTTCAAGACTATGAGAGTTTTCAGTAGATTCAGCTATATTGTACCTACACTAATTTATGCCTTATTACAAATATCACATAAATGTATCTGTTGCACCTTCCTCATACATTCTGTAAGCATTTATTACTTATTATTTTCTGAAGCAGATCTGTATTCTTTTCACTTTCCCCAACTCTCTCAGTCCTGGGTGGTATTTGTAAGTCTTGTTTTTCTGAACAGGTTGTATTTTACTCAATATTCATTGCACACTAGCCAGAGCCCTGCATCTATGCTTTTACCTGCATCTTTCAAGTTTCTTACTGAGTTTTTCCTACATCTCAGAATTCCAACATGTATTCTCTCCTTCATTTTTAGTGGGAAACTTCTAAAAAACTCTTTCATCTATTTTATACCCCACTGTACAGCACTTCAAAATATTCTTTCTATCACTTATTCGTTGCTCGCTGTCCTAAACTGCTTGCTTAGGCTTGTCTTTCACTGCTGACAGAAACGAGCTTAAATGTCTCACTCAGCCCTCTTATTTAGGATACAATCCAACATGTCATGTTTCTCTTTACACATCCCTCTACTGCTTTTCTGCTGATTACTTCTCAGTTGCTTTTCTCCGTGTTTCCTTTCTTTCCACATCTCTGGTCATCCAGTTGCATAGAGCTCTTTGACTGACGTCTTCCTTTTTATTATCCTTCAGTCTCCTACTAAACAGTTGCATTTCACCTATTATTCAGCTCACTTTAAGGAGGACTACCAAGAGTCTCAAAAGTGAGGTCAGGTGCAATCAATTTTCCAGAAGTTGTTGACTTCAGGCTTCCACCAAGGGCTAATTAGTGCGAAAATGTATGATCCTCCACCCAAAGATCTGGGGAACAATGAGGACCTTAGTGTCCACTGGACAGAATTCCTTAATTCTTTCCCAATATGGCCATTAACAGGTGTCTTAAAACTCTGAATTAACTATAAAACAAGAGATACTTTATTTTTCATTTGGGATAATTTCTTATGTGTATTCAGAAAAATCTAGTCCGCCTTTTAAACCTATATCATCCTTACTGCCTGTGAATGGGAGCCAGTGATCTGCATGACAACACACTTGATTTTCTTCCAATATTCAAAGTCATTCTGAGCTTTCTAACCAGCAATATCAAATTCCACCTTTTTTTTAATGATGTTTTTTGTTGAAATAGTTTCTTCATTATTAAAAGACAGTTGCTAAAGAGTACATTTAACAAATTCCCCCTTTCATTTTCTTCATCAAATTAGTCCATGGTTCCAGTCTAGGAATTTCAGCTCAGTCCTGTTTTTCACACTTTAAAATCTCTCCTCATCAATAAAACATTTCTTTTTTAAATGTACTGACATTTTCCTGCCTAGCATCTCAAAAGAGTTTAGGATAGCCAGGCTGAGAGCAGTATATCAGAATTTAGGCACTAGATTACATGTTGCTATTTGATCAAAATATAAGCCATTTAAATTACATGGTTTTTATTGAAATTTAAAAGCCTTCATATATTTAAAATAAAAATGTCTCCTAAGTGAATGAACAAACCAGAAAAGCATAACTAACACTGTCAGTGAGGCTACCACAATGAGTACAAGAGGGGCTGATTCCTGGAGAAAAAAAAAAAGAATATTACGTGATCTAAAAATGTGCTGCTTTATGTACTACAATTATCTAGCATCGCAATGGGTAGGAATGCAAAGGCTAACAAAAAGGTTAAAACTTATAAAAACCTGGAGATGACAAAACTTTCAGGTTTAAGATTTTAATAGAAAAAGCCAGTAGTTGAACTCTCTACTCAAAGTTTGAAAGAGAATCAAAAGACATTGAACTTTATTACATTTGGATAAAAGTGACAGAAGTGGATGTAAAAGCTCAAAACTGATTACAGCAGTCACTTCCGTCTCTGCTAAGAGACAAGATTGACATTACTACCAAAAGCTCAGCGTCAGCCTGACAGACACCATTCCAGGATGCTCCTGCCTCTCAATCCCTCACCTGAAATGGCCATGAAAACATAGAAGAATTATTGAAAAATGAGTGCAGATTAGCAGAATTCTTCAAAGTGACACCAGGTACCTACCTAAAAAGGTTTTCAATTTTCTGTGCAGAATGTAGCTAACCATATCCCTTTGCACCAGCTCCAACTTAGTAAGTAGCCTTTGTTTGAACATCCAAAGTATCAAGGTCAGGACAACGGCAAAGTATAACATCAAGCAACACATTTGAGGGGATGTCTCTGGAGCAGCTGGTTAGCTTCCATGATGAATGAGAATTACAGCAGTTTTCAAGAGACCAACAGAAGGCTGGCAGGGTCCTAATCAGCTATAACATCAGTAGTAAAGATCTAAGGAGACTAGAGCATTTCCAAAACTACAAACTTCTCTGGGCTTTAGTTTCAATAATTATAGCCGTGACAGCTGGACGGTGTGGGTACATGACTGGAATTGGTTGGAGTTTTTGACATATGGTGCTATTGGAATCCTGTCTGTCAGGAAAGGAGCATAAAATTACACCCAACAACTGGGGGCTGCAATGCACGTCATCCTGTCTCAAAATAAAGGAGCAAAGATAGCATTTTTGCAGGTTAACATCCAGCCAATGACAAAATGTCATTGAGTAATGTTACAGCAGTACATCAGTGAAAAGCGCTGCAGGGTCACAGGGGCAATTTAAGTTAACTAGAGGAAGCGCATTGGCATGCTTGGTTTTCCTTATGCATGTGAACATGTTCTAACTAAATTTCTAGCTTCTGTTACCCTCCTGGAATAACCATGTGGTGTTGACACTGCGGGAAGTAGCCTCACGTGAGTTGAAAGAGACTCCAGGTGTGCTGAACAATAATTTCAGAGAGCTACTCCTTTCTCAGTGTGCCTCTGATAAGGTCTTTTTACATCCTGCATGTTTTAGCCCATTTAAATCATGCACACCCAGAAAGTGGGTAAGCTTTATCCTCCGCCTAAATGGATACAGCTCTGTCAAAAAGCAGCTTGTAGTGGCTAGTAATTAATTTTCTTTTACAATCTTATGATTAAAAATAAATATACAAGTTCTGAAGGAAAAGATGTTCAAGCATAATGAAGCAACACAGAATTGTTTGTCAGCCAGCCAATCACTCTGCACGGGGCCTATTTCTGTTCTGTTGAACTGTAGGTCCTCAAGACAGACTTCATCATTTTATCTCAGCTTTCCCCAAGCTCCAAATTGCGCATGCTGAAATTAAACCCTTTTATTACCACTCCCCATTACCTCCCAATCCTTCTTCTGTTGCCAAATATGCCATTAAAGGCAGTTTTGTTTCCTAACATATACACAGAAATATATTTGCTTACCTTATAATTGTCAGGCCAGAACTGGAAACTAAAATATTGATTCCACCCTTTCCTCCCTGCTTGAATTTTTTTTTTCATTTCATAAAACATCCCCAAAGCCCAGAGTAGTTCATTCCAACATGCAGGAATTTGAGCAAGTGTTGCTGAAGGCCAGCATGAATGAACAAGGAATTTCTGCTGATGTGGAAAGGAAACACACAGAAGGTGAGAGTGGGAACAGGCTACCAAGCACACACATTGGCCAAGAATGTAGGGATGGAACTAGGAAAGTTAAACTAAAACTAGTTCAGGATGTTAGGAAGAATGGGAAGGATCTCTTTAAGTACAATAGTAACAAAAGGAAGGCTAAAGAAAATTATCACAGTGCAGGGAGTCAAAGTACTGAGCATTTTTGACTCTGCTTTTACTTGAAAAGTCTACCCTCAGGCTTCCACATCCCCAGAACACAAACTACAACACAGGAAAGTTTTATTAGATCATATATTTACTTACATATGGAAAACCAAATTGGACATGGTCCTGAGCAACCTCACATAGCTGTCTCTCCTTTGGGCAGGTGACTAGACTAGCTGACCTCCTAGCTTATGTTCTTACATGATTCTGTAATGAAAAATAGTAAATTTTAGAACACACCAAGTTACATTTTTATTTTAATTGCGTATATTAGCACAACTTGAGCTAAAAGATCTGCTTTAAACTAGTAAAAATTCAGAGTTGGACCTGAAATACAGGGGTTTTTTGATGCACTTAGATTTTGAAGGCCTCCACAGCATGAGAAATTTTGGTAATATACAATATTGACTCTAGCAATTCATGTTTGTTCTCTCCACTGTATGCCACTATACGAGATTTTGGCAAATCAATTAATGAGGACCCAGCGAAAGCAGATGCCATTGTTTTAGACAATAAAAAGAAACATAAATATTTTCTGAGATAAAAGTATATTTTAAGATATTTTTTCACACAAATGCGGAAAAATTCTTTTCCAGCACCATTTCTATAGGCGAACTCCATCTTAAAATCTAGTCTGAACTATTGTGGACTTCCTTCCTCACCATCCCCTGGAATCCTGGGATGTTCCCCTCTTGGTTTTTGTTTATGCCTCAGGGACCTTTTCTGAGGTTCATTATGTTTAAAAAGGAGAGGGAGTATAAACCTTGTAATATGGTCACATGAAGGCCATTTCACAAAAAGCAGAAAAAGAGGAGGAAATAGAATGAGATCCAGTACTATAAAACTAATAAGCAGGATAACACAGAAATACCAGTGTATACTCTTTATACATTCTCTTGAGTGTTGAACAACAATGAACTGTGGTTTCCAGTACATTTAGAACTCTGTCTTAACCAGGGTTCTCAAATGTGTTAAAAAAATACCATATGGGGCTTAGTGTTTTTGATTAGAAATGCATTAATGTGGGACAACTGGCTTTTCCAGAAGAAAGGCATTTCTAACAGGAGAAGGCTGCTATTATTTATATGAGCTGAGATCATCCCATTTTACTGATTCATTTAGACTGATGCCAACTAAAGCCAAAACCAAGCATTTCTTCATAAAGAAATTATGAAATTACTGGAGACTTTGATCTAACATCACCCAAGTTTTCATCTGCAGGGACTCACAGTACAAACATTAGTCACTGAAAATATATACTACATAGCATATCTTATAATAGAGAAAAAGACAGAGAAGCCTATTTGATCAAAATATTTTGAACCATGACCTGAAGTCAGGTTTGACAGAACTAACATCTACTTTTTCTATTTCAGATAATTAATTATTTTCTAATAGAAAGTGGATCACTTAGAAAGTAGCAAGACTTTAAACACTCATGTCCCTTGGCTTCTTTCCCACCGTTGTAAAACATGTCTGTCCAAGGAGCTGTTTTTCAAAAATGCAACACATAACTACACACCCAAATTGATTGTACATTTATTTGTTTGTATTTGTAAATATTTGATCTGTGCTTTGTACTTCCAGATTTGGCACACAGTGCTTGCAGCTAAAAAATCTCCCCTTAGGCCTGTAAGACTATACTGGTTGAAGAAAGAAAAAAAATCAAAGAACAACTGCCCTCAAGTCACATCATGTGATGATTAAATATGAAATACATATAACACCAATAAAAGAAAAGCACAGAGAGTGGATTAACAAGATACTCAACTCCATCCAGTTTAACTGAAAGACTATTAACCAGGACAGTGGCTGAAAGTTGCTGTTACAAGTCACCAAAGGGTTATAATAAAGGCCAAGACAAAAAGGCTATATTCCACGAGCAGCTTGCTCTAAAAGAGAGCATGTTATAATAGTTTGATGAAGAAATGTGCAATATAAAGCGTCAAATAGAAGAAAATGCAATCAGTTCACTGATCCTACACTGAAGAATTAAAGAAGGCAATAGCCTTGAGGAATGAAGGCACCTCTGATCTTTCGCACAGCATGGGCTGCCTGTGTTCCCCTTGTCAAACAGTAAATAATCAGAATCAATGGGAGGTATAAGAAGTCTAAAAAACTCAAAGGAAAAATCGTTTCCCAGATACATCAACAATAAAAGTCTTCCCCGCGTTATATAATTTTAATTATTAGCGAAATAGAAAAGGAGAGAACTGGACTAAATTTTTTATTCTGTATTTCACTGATATCTGTGAGGTTTTATGGTATTCTGAGTTCATATTTTCAGCTCAGTATATTCTTCTGACTGATCATTTGAGCAGAACTCATCAACAGCCTCATGGGGAAACAAGCCCAACAACTCCCTGGAGAGCTAGGCTGAGGCAGAAGTACTCAGGGCATCAGAATCAATACTAATACTACGTGACCAAACACAGCTAGGTCAACTTGAAGGCCAAAACTCTGTCAACAAGTCAAAATGATGGATAAATTTCTGGTGTTTAAAACTAATAGGAGTATTTCGTGTTCTCCCTACTCTAATATGAATAGGGAAGCCCTTTTCAGTCCTTTAGATTCCCACCATCACCCCACCTCCTGCTATCCAAATTTACAAGAAAAGTTTGGAAGGGAAAGGCAGCAGTCTTGACTACCACAGTGACACTGGGAGAGATTGTGAATATGCTGAAGTCTCAGGTTTATGAATAAGACACAGACACACAGGACATTGCTGACAGCAGTAAGAAGACAGGTAGTGATCTCAGTCCAAGTTAAGGGGACTGTTTCTCCACCTTGCCTCCCTTCATCTGGATTTAGGGTAGGAAAAAGTTCAGAGAATTAATTGTTTGAAAGTAGCACGATCTTAACATTCACCTGAATACCTGTTAATTATCAGTCCTATTCTGCAATAGTGCCTCCATATGTCAATTTGGTGGGCTGTCTTAGAGCACTGACACGAAACCCAGGAGCACCTCTGGGATTTCTGTTCCCTAAAGTCAGCAAAAGCTTATAGCATTGCAGAGATGGTAACGGCTGTCAGTCTCTCAAGGGAAAGGCTCTGCTCCTGTTGCTCTTGAAATGAATGATGGAACAGCATTAGAAACATCCTCTCTGATAGAGGCTGACAGGTTCCTTTATTGTCTAGAGTTAGAACTGCATCAGATACAGTACATGCTACTGTAAAATAGCATGGTTTGATTCTGCATAGCAAGCCACTTGTTATGTCAGGCAGTCTTCCACAGAGAATAAGAGTAATGGAACGAAGGGAGAAACTGGCAAATCAAAGAGGTAAAAAATGGTCTCTTCCAGAACAGTTGTGTGGATCCTCTTCCGCTAGCTGACCCTTCTCATACTGTCAAATCTTACTGGAAGACTGGGCATACATTTGTTGTCAGGATATCATTTACTAACGATCCCAGGATTACTGCAGTTGTCTCTGACTGAATTCGGGAATCCAGTACAAGTGAATAAATTAGGAGGCAGTGTTCCTCAGTAAATCTGTAAAATAACTATGCCTAATCCAGAATATCTAAATTAGGAAGCCACTTCTCTTCTGTCTAACCAGGGTGCCCATGGCTCCTGAAATAGGTATCCAGGAGAGTCAGAATACTCCTTGATATTCTCAGAGTGAAAGACCCTAGCATACTAAATAAGGTATTGGTGCTAGGATTATGCTGCCAGCTGGAAAATATAGCTATGTCTCCCTATTTAATACCATCTACGTTTTTGACATATCAGCTGAGCCCCTGGGTGATTTCAAAGAGGCTAATTATAATTACCTCTTCCTCTTACTAATAGTGCCATGGAAAGAGTAATGACCACCCTTGTTCAGCATATCTGGCCTACGGCCTGTCTGGGAAATGGGACATTCAGTGACACAGGGAGCCTGCTTCCTGCAGCCCTGTGTGCTGCTCTGAACTTCTGACATGCAAATATCAAGCTTTCTTACCTGGCACAACATGAAGCAGTTCACGGGCCACAAGTTCTACCATTGCTTCCAGGGACAGGAAAACACAATAGCCTGGCTTCCCAGAATACAGGGCTGCAATCTAGATTATACTCAACTGCTTGTTGTAAATTACGGCGTTTCATTCAAAAAAGCCCAGACACCTTTCAGTAGGTGCAGGAATAGTAATTAAAAAAAACAACCCAACAAACAGCTCCACCAAAACAAAACAGCATTTCAAACCACTGAAAATCCCGTAGACTTAATATTTCCAATAGACAAGCAATAATATGTGGTTTATAATTGTTTTGTCACATGCTATATACTGACTTTCATAACTTATCCCACAGTATTTCAGAGGTTGTTACACAATGCCAACACAGAATGAAAGTGGGTGTTTCACTTCTAACTAATGGTAGCATTTACTAGCCTGAAGATCTCTTCTTA
Organism: Thinocorus orbignyianus; assembly: GCA_013400375.1. Lineage (NCBI taxonomy): Eukaryota > Metazoa > Chordata > Aves > Ciconiiformes > Thinocoridae > Thinocorus > Thinocorus orbignyianus. Next base: position 1,643,839 of record VXBW01008446.1, on the reverse strand, counting down.
TTCCCATCTAAATAAACTGGTTTGTGAGTAGATAATACAAAATTCCATCTGACACATTTGAAAACTAAGTGCCAGACTCAGAGTATATTTTCTTTTCAGTGCACAAGACTTTATATTTGGAGTTCCTTTTAACTTCAGTAATAGTATCCATGCCGCTACCTTCAAAAATCAAAGAGGGAGCAAGTCCCTGGGCAGAATAACTTTCAAAACAGTAATTCTTTTAAAATAGGAATTTTCTCCCTGATTTTTCTTGCAAACACAAAGGGCCTGGGAACTACAAAAGGTCTGTTGGACGTACCAGAGGTGGGTGGAATTTCATTTTGTTCATCCTTTCAAAAATGCCTCTGAGGTTTGTAAATATTCACTGTGGTGCTAAGGTTTTGAGAAAGCAGTTCTACAGAAAATTTGAATGATTAATGATCCAAGACATTTTAACATGTTATTTCTCTATTTTCAACATAAATAGTGTGTAAAGGGTGTTTAAAACTTTAATGTATCGAACTATATGAGTAAAGAATGTTAATCATTTTAATTGCCCAGTAGTCTGAAATTAGATTTAACAGTCTGATAATGTATCTTTAAAGGAATACAACCCTGCTCTATAAAAAAAATCCCTTCCAAGCCAATTCTAATAATTTCTATTTATCTTTTATGACATTAACTGTTATACCAGTCTGCCGACAGACAGCCTTACGCTCACATTTAGTTTAAATGTGGTGCAGTATAGTTTTTCATTATCATTAACGTGCTCCTGGTGGGCAGAGTGCAATGCAGTGGCACTGGTCACACTTCATTGCTTTATCTCATATGACAAAGAGAGATGATGTGCTTCAGTCCAGGCCAGAAGATGAAAGCAAAAGGTGGCCATGGAAAACTCCCCCTGCTGCCTAGGAACAGCATAAAGGCTGCATCGTGTGACTTGCTAACAGCACGAAGGGGCAGACAAATAGATTTTCCTCTATATTTATAACCAGCATCATTCTTCCTTTCAGGCCTTTCAGTGCAGGTAGCTGTTTTATATGAAATGAACAATCTTTATAGACGTACCAGAGCCATAACAAGGCTGATTTTCAGCGAGGCTGAGGTATATAACTCTTACAGAATTGTCAGGCTTCTTGCTCAACAAATCAAGCCTAACTTATGATGTTTGCAGTGTAATTTTTATTCCTGTTTGACTAGCCAACTACCCAGTGGTAATAGGATGTTAGAAAAGGGCAGTAGCAATGTTTGTACATGCCATGATTGATAGGCAAACTCTGCATTTTTCATTTATATCTCCTGATTCCAAATCAGTTAAGTTTAGGAAAAATGAAACAAAATGGCAAGAAAAATGCTTGCAGATTGCAGCCCGGCACTCTCGTAGATCTGAGTTCAGCCCACATCTGCTAGGATTGTCTGGAAACATTAAGATATCTAAATGAAAATCAATACTATATGTGCCAGCATTTACTACCAAGAACAAGTATCAAGAGACCTCAGCTAATCAGGCTTTCAAGCTTGTACTTGAGCCATAGTCTGAACCCCAGGGGTGTCCTAATTGGCCCAGACTAATCATAGAAGAGTTAAATTTATAACCAGGAAAGACATCTTGTTTTTCTTACCAGTCGTCATTTTGAAACTGAGAGCCTCACCTGTGTGGTAGCGGATGTATGGTGATAGCCACCGGTCATGCAAGAACTGCTTCTCACCTGTCAATGGTAAAGGAAAGACTAATTTACTGTCTTCCATAAAACCAGTCAGGCACATTTAAGCTTTTGGTGGCTATATAGTGCTATCAAACCTCTCACATGAATTGCATATTTTCCCAACTTAAAAGCTCTGCGTTTAACCCTCCTGTGCTAGAAAAGAGAAGGTTTATATTTTAGAGGTAAAAGACCCTCTGCACACTGTGATCTCCAAGCCTAATCTTTTGTGCTGCTACGTGAATATATTTCAGACTCGAATACTGTTAGGGGGACTTTGCTTTCTTTTTCTTCTGCAGTGAATGCAGATATGCATAGAAGCTAACATACAGGAGTTCACTTCATAAGGTACAAAAGACACACATGCATATTCTTTTCCTACGCTAAAATAAAATTCCTTATTCCAAAATAAAAGTGTGCACAATATCTCTTGCAAGACTTAAATCATACTGTTCAGAATTATACTGCATCAGGGATCAGATTCCTAATATTTGTATTTGGGATGCCAAATGTGAGCAGATTTTATACTATTTTCAACAAATTAAACACAAATTTGTAAAATGTTTATGAAACTCAATCTTCTGTTTTGGGCTTATTTTGAGTAACTTAATAATTCTGCATAGATTTCTTTAAACAGAAGAAAATAAAACGATGAATTAAGCCTGGAAATGCAAAATCTAATGTTTTCCAGTTTCCTTCAAAAGTATATGTAAACATCTCTGGAAATTCACATCTACCGAAAGTTTAGTAACATTATTTAGATTCTTTGCGTCCCACACTTTAGATGTATTTTTAATGTGTACCTCTTAAAACAAAACAAATGTTGTCACGTATTGTATTCTCTTCTCACCACTGTTAGTGGTTTCCTCGACAGTACTATCATGGAAACATCATGGCATGTTGTGATCAATGAAAGCTTGTTTCTCACATGGCATGATGTTTCCCTTGGATTCTCATCTCCCACTAGTGCCTGCTGTGAAATTTTGTCAGTTCTTTTACCTTTAAGGATCTCTCTTGTCCTCCATGTTGTAAGCTACTGTGTTATCTTCCTGGATCAGTCTTCCTGTCGTCTTTCCTGCTTCACCTCCCACTTCTTATGGAACAAGGAGGCTATCTTCCCCTTCAGTCCCCGTGTCTGATAACTTACTGCTCTCTTGTTGTGCACCTCAGAATAAGGTAATGAACAAAACAAAGCGGACAGTGAATTTCAGCAAAATCCACACAAATCCACCGAGGGGAGGGAGAAAGGCAAGCAGATGTCTCTCCAAAACAATTATATTGTCTGACTTAGTATTTCTAGCCTGGATACTATATATGCCAGTCAACAGGAAGGTACCAAAAGCAACCGAATCATCAATGCGCAGAATTAGGTTCAAAGATACTTTCTTCCTTTGCTGTACCTCTTTTCTGTTTCCCCCCCCACCTTATTAATCAAAACAACTTAGTACTTCTTTGTATCTGCAGAAACCTTTTGGTAAAAACTCTTGAATTTTCTTTGCCCAAAACACGAGTTCACTATCCTCGCTTTCCAAATACATAAGAAAAAGGTAACAATTCTTACACAGACAGAATTTTCCTATTGTACAAAGTAACAGCTCTTATAACTGTAATTTCTGGCTCTGATTGACATCATTTAATAAATCCTTTGGGAGTGGTTTAGGTGACTCTCATTTCAAATTATCCTCTCTGCTTCTCCACCAGAGGTTGTCACACTTGTGGCAAAAGAAAAATCCATCTTGCAGCTGCCCCACTTCATTACCAGTGGAGGATTTTTATTTTTAATTTAATGTGTTTGTGAACTAAAAATAATTTAAGTGCAGTAACATTTTCCCTTCTGTCACCCTTGCCAGAATGGCAGTAGCTTCTGGCAAAGAAAAGCTATAGGAGAAATGGAGGTGTTACTGCGTTAAGGCCACCATACCAATCTACCTTCTATTGTGTTATCCTAATCCTGTCAAAGTTCTTTAATTTTTGCCATCCCTGGAATCCTGCTGTGCTCCTGTGGTATCTGTAGCCTTATTCCAGAGGTGATGGAAGCGATTTCAGCACCATTGCCAAAAACATCTTCTCTCCAGCTAAATTAAGATCCTGCTCCAAGTGAAACCAACATTGAAAACCAAACTGATTTCAGTGGAATCAGGATTTTATTCCACATACTTTGTGATATTACTCTGATTTGAGTCCTTATAAAGGATAGGCATCGAAGAACCATCTTTGCACACATCCAAGCTGACCTAAGCAGAAACTACACAATTGCCAGTGGAGATCCATAGATAGAGGGACACACAGAAACACAGATTTAGCTTTTCAGAGGGGAAAAAAAAAAGTAAGACTAAATGCCTCTGGATACTTACAGCATTACAATAAGGCAAAGAGGTCAATTAATAACTATGCTGTTTCAGAGGTCTTCCTTACCCCCTACCCCAGTTTTGCAGCTTTCTTGGGCTAACTAATAGAGCCAAGCACAGTTTGATGCATAAGAACCAGACTAGGGTTGCTCAAAGGCAACAAGGACCGGTCTCTTTTCATTAGCCTCTGTAACTCTATAGAGGGTAGTAAGTCCTAGGAGATTATGATTGCTGGTATAAAAGATGAGCCCTGTACCCACCCTGCTAGAAGAAAAGTCTTCTACATCTAGTAAAGAAGGGTATACAACTCTGCAGAGCTAAGAGCAAGGCCCAAGTCACCTTAAATTCTCATTGAAAAGATGATTGATTCTGCTCTATTTTGCTTCTCCAGCAAAACATTGCAGGATATTTTCTCTGCTGTTTGTCTCCAACTTTACTGTACTTGTTTGCCAAGTACTGCAGTTGTCAGACGAACATGAACTCCCCCTGATGGTGCACACCTATTTTCCTTGTGATGTAAATCCTCCTTTTCATAAGCAATGCAGATCACAAAACCACATATAATTCTACTCATTTTCATATGATGCTGAAGGAAACAACTTAAAGCTAATGCCAAATTAATAATCTTTTCTTGGCAATTTCATACTGGGATTCTATGCCAACTGTTTAACAAGCAATGTTATTAACAGAGAAAATAAGAAGTTTTTTGTTTCTACTTTGATTTGCCTACTTGAATTTTCTGATGTAGTCAATTTTCCCGTGTATACACGCACCTAAATACCTAACAAAGGCACTGCAGTTGTATTACTTCCATAAGAATTCCTAACACACTCAAGTTTTAGACAGTTTAGAGTTTGGTGGGTTTTTAAATAAAAAAATAAAAAAAATATATTAAAACCAAAATAGAGCCTCAATCGCAAGCATCAGACTGTCTTCCAGACTGCACTACCACACACTTCAAGATTTTCTGTGAAGATCTCGCCTCTTAGTGCTACTCGGGAAGTAGAAATGAATTAGAAATGAGATTTAACTAGCCAACAGATTACTCCCCTGGCACAGGGAACACATTGCTGCTAATGTGCCAGCTCTCCTACTGCCACCCACCATCTCAGCATATGGGGTGTGTCAGGAGTAAAAAGAAACAGCGCAGGACTGTATTGCTTCTCGCCCGTACAGTTCAGTTAAGTCACCAATGCTACTGGCAGCTCTTAGAAGTGCCTATCAGCAATGCAGAGACTACAAGGTCAAGGACGACCACGCTAAATGGATGACACTTCCTCCTCCCCCCTGGGTTGAGCATCAGCCCCTGATTCTAAGTCTCCTCTTTGGTTTAAGAGAATAACTCAGGCAGTATGCAACCAAAACTTAAAAACCAGGTTTGTGCTACTCTTGGTGAAGTGTACAACCAAATCACAAAAGATGCAACAGCTTCTGCTCAGCCGTTCCTTTCTTCAGCTTTTCTTTCTTCAGTTTTTTTCTTTCTTGCAATTTGGTTCAACTCTCTTTCACATCCACCCTTTGGTTATTATTTTCACCAAAGCAGAATTCTTAAATATTCTGTGTGTTTGGGGAGTTCTTGAGTTGTACAGAGAGGTTGTTTCCTTGGAACTAAACAGGATTATTTGGGTATTAACACTTACCATCATTCTCTGATGCACTTTTATAATTAGTCCAGTTGTCTCGTGTTCTTTGTTGAAAATTAACCTCAATTCCCCATTGTTGCCTCTCCCATTTCACCAGATCACGCCTTTATTTCTCCCTCTGTGTGTGAGACTAAGACATCTTCCAAAGTTGCTCTCTATACTTGCTTTCTTCAATCCAGCAAGTTTGAACACAGAGCACATACTGTGGAGGCTCCACAGTTGAGCTCAGTAACTGAAAGTTGCTTCATTTCACTGACTAGACTCTTTCAATAGCCCAGATTTCAACTTGTACTTAGAGTAGGTAGGGTTCATGCCACCTCTCAGAAGTAATAGCATTTCTACAGCTTCATTTCTTGCATTCAATGCATTTTAGGCACAGAAAAGATTCTTTATGGGATACTAATATATTCAGTAATGAAAGTAAATTTGAAAGATTACCAAACTTCATTAAACACAGTCCCAAAAGATTTAAAAATAAATAAATAAATAGATTAGAATAGAAGTTAATTCTGCTATTCTTTGCTGAAATCAGCTTAAATTGTCCTGAAAAATGAGGTCTCCTACAGGGACTTACAAAAAGCTCTCAATAAAATCTTTTGTCTCACCATATTCCTGAAGGCAAGGAAGACACTGTCTTTCACAGGCCCTGGAAGGCTGAAATGCATTATTAAAGAACAGATACTAAATTACCCGCAAAAATGACATATGATAAAAAGGATAGTGTCGCCTTAGCGTCATCATTAGGTCCCAGAGTTAACAATTCATTAATTAAATTTAAATGAGGTAACTCTCATTCTCTTTCACCTTGATGACCCAGCAGTAATCTGAATTTGAAACATTTCCATACCAAAAGATACTAGGCAAAAAAAAACCCAGACACTTGTAATGGATTTTGCAGGAGTTGATGGTATATAAAAAATGATGCAGCCTTGAGAGCTAACTTCTGGGGGAAAGAAAGTACTTGTTCAACTTCTTTCCTTTAAGACTTTTAGTAAGGAGTGCAAATAGTGCCCTTAGTAATACTCCAGAAAATTATTGGTTGTTATCAGAAAAGTTTTGTATCAGACAGTAAACAGAACATATCTGAATGTCAAGTAATGACTGCAAAGTGACAAGTTTCCCAAACAGCACATTTAACACTTTCATAATAATACTAACAATAACCTTGTTACAGTGAATTTTACTCTGGTTGCCATGCTGTGGTTTTATTCCATTTCATTGAATTTTCCCGAGTCTAAATATTATTTTGAGATTTTATTTTGTCTTTACTTCTCACAGTTTTTTACAAATTCTTCCTTTATTCCTTGTCCTTCACCTTAAAAATTATCTCTTTGTCATTGGCTAAACAAAGGCTCCATATCAAAGACTAAATTTTTTCGAAGCAGTTCTTAAGCAGCTGAACTTTGCAAGTATCCAGCATTTCTGAAAATCGAATTCTTCTCCAGGCAATGCCTATATGGTGTTACATCAATTTAATTTGCAGTCTAATCATACTGATTTAGCTACCTATATATCAAACTGAAGTGCAGCCACACCACTTTGCAGTGCCAGCAGAAGGTACTTCTGCTGTTAATCACTGCACAGCACAGTAGTTGGTTTGAAATACCCTCCTCTCAGTACATAGCCCATGGTGCAGCGTTGCATTCCTCAGCCCACTCCTCCTCATCCCTGCTATCTGCTCAGGCATATTGCTCACAGATTGCCTGTCCTGTTGTGGGTAACTAATGTCCTCCATGATTTTCAGGTTCAGCAGTGGCATCACTTGTAGAAATGTTTCTTTGTACACAACAGATAGTGTGTGCAAGTGACACAAACACCTATTTTTAGAAATTTCCAGGGTGTCATCTTTATTTTGCCTCGTTACCAACTCCAGGATAATCTCCCCTTCTTCATTTGATCATTGCAGTCCTTGAGGAGTCAGCCATAAAGAGTTGCAAAGAAGGAAAGAATTTTGTAAGGCTCATGCAAAGCAGGTTGTGTAGGTTTTCCAGATATCTCATACAGTTTAAAAGAATGAACCTTCTTACCTCTAAACATCACGGGAAGACACACAGGGAGAAAGGCAGAGGTGTATAGTAACAATGCTAAATAGCAGTCCAAAGAGTGGGGAAAAGAAACTGTAAGGAATAAGTCCATGTGAATCAGAATAATGGAGTTACGTCATTTCCAGGGAAGGTTACTCATAGTCACCCCAAGATTTAGAGAAACTCTAATGCTATATCTTCTTTGTAGAGGAGGTAGAATATTCTAGGCTCGAACGCCAAATTCAGTACAGACAGCTAAATTCAGTCAGTGTTACAGAAGAGGAAAAAAGAAAAAGAAAAAAAAAACATAACATAAAAAAAAAAAAAAGGAATAGCTTTGACCCCTTCAAAATATTTTCTGCACTTCTCGTATTACAATTTGCATCAAACACAAAATTGCTAAGGCTTTTCATCACTTTCTTCTTTTCATTAAAAATGTCCTTGGCTGTATTGAGTTTAAAATATCACAATGCTGAAACAAACCAAAAATTTCTTAGTAATAGCAGTCTGAATGACAGAGTATTAGCACCTTTATCAAACGGGAAATGAACACAACACTGAATTGCACACAGTTTTTAGAGCAGATTTGACTAAAGAACCATCGTTCATTAAGCTAGTTTTATAGAAGAAACTTCTCTACAATTTGAAATGTAATTAAAAAGTTGACAGGAAATACATTTGTAGTTCCCATCACTGCAACTCACTTCGACTTTTGGATTTTTTTTTGCTGATGTTTGTTTTTTACATGCTCTGGTTAAAAACTATAATGTCATTAGTTGCTGGATGGTTTTGTAGCATATTCACTAGGTTCACAATCTTCTCATTTTACCTTTGCACATCATCACAGGCATTTTACAGTAGGATGGTAATAGAACATGGATACAGTCAGTGCTCTTAAATAGCACACTTTGCAAAATAACAATAGTCCCGATGTATTTACAACATGCAGCTATTCAACAACGATACGGCACAGCATACAGGTATTTCATTGAAGCAGTTCTCTTTGAAATACTTTAAGAGGGCTTTAATGTAACCTTCTACATTTCTTTTTGAAAAGGGGGAGGGAAGAGAAAATTTCCGCATTGTGGATTCAGTCAGGCGGAGGACATGACTTGTGCAATCCTAATAAATCAGAGCATTCCCGTGTGGCAGAAGCAACAGGGGAATAGTGTAAGAGCTGTGCTGCATGTTGACCTAAGCAAGAGCTTATCGAGAAATGATGTCCTCTTAAACAGACTCCTGTAGAGATGTTCTGCATTTCCTCTGACAAATTGTAAGTGCCCTGACTGCAACATTCCTAACAAAATAGGGCTGATTTAGCAATGCACAAACTGCCCATTATCCTACTGCATAAAAAGGCCATTTGAAGCAAAGCCTTAGGACACTGGCCCATTGGAAACAGTACATCTGAAAAATTACCCCCATCTTTTGCCACCAAAGCTGTTAACTACTCTAGGGAACATATATCATTTACAATAAAGAAAAATGTTAACTTTAATGAGTTTAAAAACTGCCATTTTTCTTGCATGACTTTGGTAACACTTGAAACCTTATGCAAATACTTTCACTACTTTTTCCACCTGGAAAACCGTCCAACTGATACTGCCACCGCATTTGTTTTCAGCTGCCCTTGTCTTTCGCTCATTCAACTTGTAATACTGTGGAAAAGTGCAACTAAAAAGTTCATCCACTCCAAAACAACGCTGGAAAGATTAAACAATCTATTTTAACAAACTGCTCCTGCCTGAAAACTTTGCATGCCAAGATTACTACTTGTCGTCTTCCCAAGGATGGAGTACCTTTTTAAAACCTATCTCTAATGAGATCTACAAATCTATGTGCAAGACAGCTTATTTTATTGTGTTTATAAAAATAAAAAATATTTTAAACAGGTTATGGCCCTCGGGACTGATAAAAACACAATGGGGGTAAGGTCATTCGGAAACATTAATAAAAGTTTTCATAAAATATGATGAATCTTAAGGAGTAATGTTTGGGCATAAAAAATAACTGTGAAGGTATATATCTGGCAATGGTAAACACTCAGTTTTTCTATTCCTAGTTAGCTTTCCAAATCCTTCATTTGTTCTGTCGGTGGGCATTTCGAACTTTTTGATTCCACATCAGGGATGACATTACTTAGTAGGAGATGCAGCATCTTTACCTGAACTTCACCCATTCTTTTACAAGTTTCATTGCAAGAGAAGAATGTTCACCTGCTTTGGCCATTAAGTCCTCATTTTAAGCTCTTAATTTGTCTGCCAGTGAGTCATATCTAAAAAGGCCTTATCTTAACCATACAAGAAGAAAATCTGTTCAAATCCTGCAAGAACAATGCCTTTATTTTCTCACAGCAAAGTTTTCACGACAAGAAATTGTGGGGAATATAGCAAGAACAGGTGACATTTCTAAAGCTAATTCTGTAGCAGTAAAGTGTCACACTATGCTTATTCTCCCTATCATCTCCAGTTCCTTTATCCTGGTGTTCTCTTGCTCCATATCATTAGCCACAAGCTGAAAGGAAATGCTTTTTTCCAAGCAGAATTTTGTAGACAACAAGTCAGATTACCTTGATGAAATAAACATCAAATATTGGATTTCCATGTTCAGACAAAGCAATTGGGAGAAAAACCAATGCCCTCCCTATCGTATTTCCTCCACCTGTGATCAGCTTTTAAAAACAATAATTTAAGAACTATTTCTGTATACGCAGAAAATAGCCTTCAAGCATGTAACTATTAATTGCAGGCTATTAACACCTATGTGTCCGTTCAATACAGGCACATCTATTTTTGACCGTGGGCAAAATTTTGCCTCAAAAGTTGTTACTTAGTATTTAATAATTTTAAATTAATTTGATAACTCAGGTAACACATTTTATCACATTAAAACAATAAAATAAATGGAGAAATAAAAAAAAAAGTTTAAAGCACCAGCAACTGACTATCCTGTCAACCTTGTACAAAAAAGATGATTCTCAAAGCTGATCCTGAAAGTACTTTGTGTACAAACACAACAATTAAAAATAAAATGGTGAATGTTGCATTAGTTTGAGACTCACAAAATCGGTATTTCTAAACAAAATAAAGTAATACATATAATTACAATATTTTAGTTATGTAATTATATAGTTTTCAGGGGGAAAGAAAAAGTTATGTAAATTTAAAAACCAGGTCTAGTCAAAAGCTCGAGAGGTTTGAGTTTCCAAATTACAGTTGCTAAGCTTGTTAATATAAACATACATTTTTTTTAACCTGTTCATGTGAATAGCAGGCTTTCAGCCCTGCATCTCAAGAATTCATATCATAGAGTGCAAACAAAATGTGGCTATATCTCACAAAAATATTATTGATTAATGGATCATCCTACATACAGTTAAATGTACTTTTTTGCTTAATATTTAATTTACCGGTATTTCTACAGTTCAAATACCTTTATATTGGCAAGAAGACTGCATACACAATCTTCATTCCATAAAAAGTAACACATCACTAATTTGAAGAGAACAGACCTAAGATTAGCCATGCAACTGGCATTTATTTATTTCCTTCTAAAGAATCAGGAAAAATTCATCCAGAAAAATTAATACAGATAGGCATTAAGGTTAATCAACAGCAGTCTCAGAAGTCTAGAAATGCAGCTTGTGGTGTATATCCAGCTTTCATTTTTTTCCACAGATTTTTCAGAAGTAAAGAATAAGAAAAAAAATAAGCAATATAAAATATTAACATTTTGCATTAATCTCAAATTTATTACTAGTCAGCAGATAGCGACTATGTGTCATTCCAGTTCCAAAGCCATGTACTTGGTCTGCACATTTCTCTGTAAATTGAGGTTTGACTCTGAAACTGAGATGCTCTACTTATGTGCATACACAGAAACCAGGTAACTACTGAAAGATACATTTTTCAGAAAAAGGCTGCAGGAATGACACTGGTGGGGAGGGATGCTTTTCCTACATTAGATTATTTTCTTTTTCAGAAGGCAGAAAAGACAAGGCAAAGGTCCTTAGTTACTGCATGCCAGCTTTGCCTCAAGCTACTTCGCTTTTTCCTAAGGAAATTGTGATGGCAAAAGACACCAAGAGAAAAGGGGAAGAGCAGTAGCAGGAAGTGATTGGGAGAAGAAAAGCAGAGCAAACCATAGACTTGTATCATGGACAAAGATTCGTTACTACAAAGATCTCAATAAGTATATCTAGACGCAGACTGAAATAGGCAAAAGCAGTACAAAGGTATCACAGAGGTGAGACAAATCCATTACAGCTTCCTCCTGGTTTCTCACTAGGGAAGTAAACCCCAACTACAAGATTTTGTTGCCCTTCCCAAGCCACCATGATATGCACCAGCTCAGGTACCTCAATTGTTTTAAAATAAAAGTTAGAGCACCGTACTGGCAAATTTTTATACCAACTATTACCAAACATTAATACAAAGACACAACCTGAATTTTAGACTGTGATCTATACATAAAGGTCATATTCTGCCCCTGAGGACACAGACCTAAAATGGGTGAGGTGTGTGAATGCCACATCCTACTGTGCTGCCTCCTTGGCAGTGCACCGTAAGAGAGAAGCAACCCTGACCAGCTCTTGTGCAGGCTCGGAAGGGATGTGATGGCCAATGCCACTTTTGCTGGCCTAGTTCTGTCAGCCAACATGGAGCAGGGAGAGATGTGAAACATATTTCTGCTTCCCTCACCTCTTGGAGACCGTCCATGCTAACACCAATGACGGTTTTGAAAGGCCTTTGCCCTCAGGGACTGTAAAAACAAAGGTGAAAATCAAAGCAATTCAGAGCCAACACTGGGAAGGCTACTTGCACTTGTTCTTACAGGTACCACGGTGGTTGTCCAAACCTTTATCCTTTACTGTAAGTTCACAGAAGGAAAGACTTTGCACAACATTTCTTATTCTTTTCAAAATTACAAGAAACTACACCAAGCGTCAGTATAGCAAATTCACAGCCACAACTGCACCTATGTATTTTGGAAGTACATCTGCATCAGTTTGTGGCCAGGTACATCTTAAAGCAATGTCTGTTCAGAATCACATTAGTTGCCAACAATTCCCAGACGACAGCGGTGCAGGCCATTCCCAGACACACGTCATCTCCTTTAACCACAGGACAAGAATCAAAGTGATAGAACAGAACAGTTTAGAGACTGAACCCATCAGTTTTACGAGAGGTCAGTGCAAACCTTCTGTAGTAGACCAAGGAGTGGAGCCCCTGTATCATCAGGTACATCAAAAAGGTGTCCAATTCAGATGCTCTTCCAAGCTTTTCTCATTTCCAAATATTTCTTGGGCCTATGTGTGTATTTCCTCTACTCTTTTGTTTAAGATAATACGTATACATTCAGTGTCACCTAGCTTCCTTAGCATCTGACAAAACCAGCCAGAATGTAAATAATACAGCAACAGATACTCGTGATATGCGTTTTGCAGACTGAACAGACAAGGCAGTAAGTGAAAGCTCGGCTATTGTTTGTAGAACTTGTGACAGAGGTTTGAAACTGCCCCCCAAACACGTCAATGTTGGTTTGCATGTTTTGTTTTTCAAATAGAAGTATGTATTAATTCAGTGTTACAAAGGATTTTTATGCTCTGTAACAAAACACTGAGGCATGCAAAGGAACTGGAGATTACTGGCTGTTAGACTAATGATTTATAAAACGCACAAATAAAAACTTCATGAAATAAAGTTTCTCTTATAAGCTTTGAGTCATTAATAAATTAACAGGATTTACTGGCTGAAATAGATCCCTGTAAGTGTCTGGTATCTTGTTTCATCCAATAGTCACTAGTAAAAGAAGGCTAAAAATGTTACATACTAGTTCTGCTAGGATGAGAGAACAGCTGTTTGATGTTCTGATTTATAAAAGAGGCCAAGAGAGAGTGTATTTGTTGTGGAATTAATTGGTCCAAATTAAGCACATACTGTTTTTCCAACTTATGGTAGGAATCTATGTGATTTAATAAATATGATAAATAGCTTCTGAGAATAACAAAGGATGATTCTGGGCCACCCCTGTAGTCTGTCAGCAGAGTCTGGGTAACTATCATTTCAGAAAAAAAAAAAAAAAAAAGGAAGGGAAGAATTTGGCAAAGAAAATTTGAAATATTATCTCAGTTTAAAAGCAGATAACAACCATTCTACAAAAAAAATCTTTCCTCTGAAACAGCAACCTGAACCAAAGGAAGCATCTTTACCTCTTGAAGAAAGCAACTAAAACAATCGGCTGTCCAATAACAACACATTTTAATTTGTAATATTTAAATTGGTAATGAGGAAGGTGTTTTGTCTGAATTTCCATTTCTTTCAGGGCCTAATTATGAAAGACAGGGAAAAAAAAATGTGCTACGCACTCTCTTTCACATCTCATTACATTTATTCAGCTTTATTACTAATTCTTTGTTAATATAATTTTCACCCTGGGAACTACATTTTTTGTCTAGTTACCCTGATACATGAAACCCTTAAAGCAGGAAGTCCTTGATCACCACATCATATTTCTCATGGTATTTTAAAATGACACTCACCATATTGTTAGAAGTAGGTTCTATCAGCAGGCTGCTCTCTGGAGGTGTTCTTTCTCTCTCAGGTGCCTTAAAGAAGTTTTATCTAGCATGGTGGCCTAGAGAGACGGGGAACAGAAAGAGAATTGAAATGCTCACACAGGTGTGCAATCCATCCCTTCCCACCTCAGGTTCTGCTGTGGTACACTGTACATTAGCAGCATGGCATGGCAAATTAAATGATGTGGCAGCAAACTTTAACCCCCAGTCTCTTAATCCTGCCACTTGTTAGAGATGGAAACAGAAGAAGCGTTTACAGCTCCTCATCCACTGTTAGTTTATACAAGTTCAGTAAGTAGGTCCCTTAAGGAGCTAAAAGGAAAACTGCAGCAAATGTGTGTGCACTCACAATGAAATACCAGCCCAGAGGACAAGCGCTGTAATCCCACCAATGATGTTCCAAACCCATGATGGCTACCAGCCGACAATACCCACAGACCTCAATCCATTTTTATTGTATTCAGGCTGCAGTGTTATATTTCCTGCCTCCCCTTAGCACCACACATACAGTGTACTTGAAAACAAAAATCTATAATATTGATCCCACAATGTCACCACAATTATTCTTTTGAAACAGCCATTGAAAACAAATTACATCTGCACTGCCTTTTCATCCGATTGCTCTGGGTGAGCAATGCTCACTGTAGCCGCTAGCATTTTCAGTGTTAGCACTGTGTCACTAAAGACAGCACAGGAAAAGGGAAAAAAAAAGAAAAAAAAAGAAAAAAATCAGGGAAAAAAAGAAAGCATCAGTAACATACTTAAAGGGGGGCTGGAGGAGGGGGAAGCCTTCAAATTAACCAGACCACAAATAGCCTTTCTAACCTGATACCACATTTAAGTCTCTTAGTTTTCTGTATGCAAATCAGAATGATACTGGAACTCCACATGAGCTAGTTTTCCCTCTGATAGTTCCTAAGGTCGGCTTTTTCCTGCCCAGTAAGCCAAATATAGTTGTTACACTAATTAAATTGACAAAGATTCCGAGAGGGTCTTATTTTCAGGGAGTCTATTTAATACCTTGTGATGACAAAAAGTATTGTTTGAAGCAATGTGATTTTAACCTCATGTAACATAATTCTATTGACAAACTGTAAGATTTTCTTGACAAGGCAGAAATGATTAACACAGAAGCGATGACCACAGAACAAACCCACCCATCCAGATTAAAACAGTGACACAACCAAGCTCGAAGGAATCTGTCCGAGGAAGAAGAGGCCTTTTGACACAAATAGCAGGAATACCCAGACGAGAGAGGAGGGGAGGGAGGAAAGCCTACCTTCTTTAATTCTAGTTTTCCAACACGGATTAATTTTTATCCCAGTAATGGTTTTGCTCATCATACCAGTGAAACTGTAGCGACCCCCATAGCATACACAAACCAGCATAATTTTACAAAGAAAACCCTGTCAGCAAACGCTAACTCTCCTGCACTCATTAATGGTCTGGTTTGGAAAAATACATACCTCGTCAACAATTAATTGTTTTCGCCACCATGGCGTTTGGCCAAAAGAAAGTGCTTTTGTTAAGCTGTGACCACACAAGTCACAGTGGTGGGTTCCTACAGCGGGGAAACGATAACTTTAGAGTATTAAGAAAACCAATAGCCTTGTTGACATGAACATGGGAGTCTAACCCCTGAAGCCTCCTGATATGAAGCATTGATTTTTCTGTCTGGGTACAGTTCTAAAGCCATTCATTCTCTATGGTCAGGACACACAGGGCCAGAGGAAAAAAAAAAAAGGGGGGGGGGGGGGGGGAGGAAAAAA
>VXBW01008446.1:1581316-1623816 GCA_013400375.1 Thinocorus orbignyianus | reverse complement strand
TCTCAGCCAACAATGATACGTCACAAATGAAAATGTATGACCTTTCTTTTGTGTAAGTGAAAGCCATGTTATACGCTACTGAATATTGCTACCATCCTAGAAATTCGCTACTGGTATTTATCATTCTGCCACTTTACCTCATACCGCCTGAAATACAGAAAAAATGCTTTTATCTGAGCAATCAGTGAAACGTTAGAATTACATTAACGGGTTAAACGTATGAATGAATCACGAAATGTGAATTAGCACAAAATCCTAAATTAAAGTTCTACACAAAATGCTTGGTACAAACTGCATCTGAACTGCGTGTCTATACACCAGGTACAAACACCTGATCTCCTCAGTGTCTCAAATACACATACTACATGATTCCAAATTTTACATGCTGAATAAGGCATGTACATGCCTACTATCATCCACATCCACAGTTTGCGTATCATGAACTGTATAACTCAAGCATAAATGTTTGTACACCTTAATGTTGGAAAACCTGCATACCTGGACTCTGTGAACAGTGTTAATTTTAAATGCTGACAAGCATGGCTTCGCCACTTTCCTTAGTAAAATGAAACATACCAAAGAAACTCAGAAAGGGCAAATTTCAGGTATGAGCTCTCTGCTAGAGGAACAGAACAAGACAACAGCTGCTGTGTTAAAAAGGCAGTGCTTACATGCACCTGAGTCCGGAGTTGACACAAGGGGAGCTTTTGCTAGAAGAGGTAAAGCAGGATGTGTTTCATTTTTAGGGTCCATTTTTCTACCCAATAAACTGAGAATCAGGTAACAAAGGAAGACTAAAACTTCAGTCTTGCACAGTGCTGCCTAAGCACAAATTCAGATTATGGATTAACCTGTTGTCTCTTTCCAGCCACGCCCAAAATAAGACACCTGCCAACTTGGATTTTGGTAGAATGCCTGGAGTAGGATGATTTCCTGGAGAAAGACTAAGATCCAGAAAACAAGGTCTTTGACAGGTGAGCCTAGACATTTCATATGATTCAGTGACAATACTCCTAAATTAGAAGAGAGTGACAGGTGACTTGGGATTACAAGGAAGCAACACAAACATCTTCACTACAGCAATTTCACGTGATTGCACACCCTGTAGGTACCTTTCCACCCAGTAACTTTTGAATCTACTGTCCCATTTCAACAAAGTTGACAGAAGCATGAAAAGTTCAAAGGATAATCACGTTCCTACATGTTTTTGAGCATGGTGTAGACACAGACAACAGAGAAATCCTTTTTCTGACCTTGGGAACACCTTCAGAATGATCTAATACCTTATCAGACATCAAGGAATCTGTTATGGTGAGTGACTGAAAACGCTCCAAAAATGAAAAAAGCTAAATGACATCTACCTTCTAGACATCAGCATAAGATCATATAAGATTCAAATCCACACTCAGAAAATATAAATCCACGCCAAACCAGACACCAACAGTTTCAGTAGAATTATGTATTTCAACACGTGTAAAAGCTACTTAAGAGTAACATACCTCAAAGCATAGCGGAAAGGAGATGAGAAGAGTCAATATCCCTGATTCAGTTACTGCTGGGTATTTGACCATCCACAGTTTGTATACTTAATAAAGGTTGTGAAACTTAATAAAGTTCCCAGCGTTACTCAGCTCCACCAGCATGCATCTATATTATATTGCCCCAGCTATCCATGTTAGGTATTCCAGATGGATTGTCCTTGTGTTCAGACTGACTGCATTTATGATACAAAAGCACTTCTTGTACTTTAACTTGAATTATCCTCTCACACACACATAAACTTATGTTTATTTGTACCCACGTAAAATCTACCTCCGCTACTTTAGTCAATAACAGACTCTACAAAAATTAACTTTGTCAGTTATTAATTATAGCATGCCCACAGACATAGTTATGAAAGCGCAACAAAGCAATAGGCTTGATAATTTCAAAGAATTACACCTTGTATCTATTCTATCACATTTGAATGTTTTTTACTTTTATCTATTGTTATAAATGGAGAAAAGCAAGATCGATAGATAACACTAAGTCAAATTTAAGGAGGCACTGCTTGGACCCCATATTGCTCAAAGAACATCTCCTCATTCTGTCTTTTTTTAAAGCAGTTAAATATAAACAAATTAACTTCCTATGCATGTTGCTTCTGAGTGAATTACTTTTCATTTTTAGAGTGGTTTTCCATCACTACGAACCTTTTCCTTTCCCTTATGCACCAGCAAACATACTGATACAATTTAAAGGTCATGTTCTTTTCAAACTGACAGGGCCCTCCAAAATTTTGACGAGAGTCCCTCCAAGAATCACACCATACAAACGGAAAGGAATTAAGTAAAGCATCACTTGATGTAGGCTCAATCATGTGAACTGATTAGAAAATGTAACCATGGAGAGAGGTGATTCAAAGTGTGACGGACAACCTTTCAAAGAAAGGAGATGTCATGTTGATAATAATAAGCAAGTACCTGACATTGAAGGAGGGGGTGAACACAGAGGGTCAATAAAGATATAATTGCCTTCAGCTACAAAAAAAAATAAAAAATACACCACACCTAAAAAAAAAAAAAACAACCAAAAAAACAAACCTGTTTTCTAACTTTACTTTCTTCAAACCCAAAGGTAAATATTTAAAATGATTGGAGCATTTCATCTTTCTAGCTCATGTTAAGTTTTAGCCAAAAAACACTGAAAAATGTATTAATAACATTTCAGTTGCTTAGCTCAGGCTTTCACCCAGTAAAAAGGATACCTTAAAGTTCAAAGCCAAATATATAGAGTTTGCCTTAAAGGTTATATTGACGCATATGGATCTGCATTACAAGTTAGATCATATTTAAGAAAATAGCACTGGCTTTGGATTGTAATACCTACATCATTCAGAGAAATGATACAAGCAAAAAATAAATGCATCCATTTGAAAGATGTCTCTTATCAGAAAGATGATCAGTTATACATTTTGAACAGAGCAAGTCTAAATATTTCCAGGAAACACAGTAGAAGCTGGATTATGATAAAAAGATCTTTCCACAAAATAGAAGCGACAGTTACCATGCTTTATCAACAATAGATGAATCTGCAGCCCAAAAAAATACCCCACCCTCCACCCAATTTAATCAATACGGAGATTAGCTAAGCTGGAGAAACGGGTAAAAAGTAATTGAAAAGTATCATATTCCTGTCCTCTTTTTGACAGTAAATAATATTTAACCTATTTTTAATTATTTATTTCTTTCATAGTTCTCTAACTGCTGCTCTATCTTTTTCCATCAGTTGCTAAGATTTATAGCACACACAACAGTTCCAGCATGCAATGAACTATTATGGTAACAATTTGGAAACATTACATCCAAGATCATTTTAATGATAAGACCTGTCTTCTCTTGTCTATATTAAAATGTATATAATGTATATGAATAAATGGAATCCTAACTGATTTAGATACTATATTCCTATCGATGTCAAAGAGGTCAGTGAACACATTCAGTGTTTCAGCCAACCATGGATTGAAGATTACAGTGACTTGAAAAGTAGATATGAAGCCTTTCTCCTGTAGTGCAAATTCAACCCAAATTTGCACCAGCTAGGGTATCTTAAATAGTTTAGGCAAAATAAATCAGAGGTACAACTCAAGTTCTTACTGGACAAATGCCCATTTCATCAAGAAAGTAATAAACCACGGCACCGATGACAAACTTTGATGCTATTTGCTTGACACAGTGCCTGTTCGAGGCTTGTCCATGTGTTGCAGATTGAAAGCTCCAGGACACAACTAAGGTGACACCCCAGTCATACAATCTACTGCCTGTCTTGGAAAGAAATGCGGTCTTACTGCAATCTAGGTCTTTTGCAATGGCTCCCTGGTCTCCTGGCTAATGAGGTCAGACAGTACTGTCCATTCTAGACATATTCTTTTTAGGGTATCATCTCTCCAAGAGACATTACATGAGGACATACCCTTAAATGTGCCATCAAAGTAAATTATAATTATAGAATTTATTAACATTTTTTTATGAGGCAAAAATTGTACTTCTAAGGAAACATGAAATCAAAATGGGATTAAACAGCAAATGAATTCCTGAACTTACATAGTAGATGCTGTTTATGCTATTGGAAAGTTTTTGTAACATGAAAAGTCAAAAGCTGAATATCAGATTTGCAGACATGCCAGACGAGATCTTAGCCAGATCCTCTTTTTTCACCAATTAACAGCCTTCCCACGTAGAGTGGGTGAGTATGCCTCTGCATTCACATATACATATGAGAGAACTCACTTGTCGTCTTCGTTTTCTTTTACTTTCATACCTCTTAACATAACCTTTGTAAAATGAAAACCTGAGACTCAGATCATTTGAATCCATAAGGCAAATGCCACAACACACTGATGTAAATCAACATTTCTCCCCTCAAATCCTCAAACTGCATGATAGGTGGAGCCTCCAAAGATATTCAATCATCTTTAAGGCAATGCACAGTCTGAAAATAAGTGTCCAACCAGTTATTGGCCTACCACTGGCCAACTCCATGCTTAAATTAAGATATTATAGGCACAGCCTGCCGCAGTCACCTCTTGGCTAGGGAAGGTTAGGGGTGATGATAGAAAGAACAGACATAAAAAGGATCAAGATAGCAGAGAAAGGACACGGGATTTATAACAAAAACAAATGAAAAATGAGAAAGAAATCATACACATTAATATTTGCTAGTAGCATCAGAGAGGCATAATGAACAAAAGATGTAATAACTAATTGCTCAATCTCTGTTCAGGCACACCATTGCAGTAGTCACAGACTGTGCACTAACATTTTAGTCCAGAACAGTGGTACAGCTTTGAATAGTTTCTCCTATTTATTCCTCTCTTATTGTACTTGGCTTGGTTCACAAAACAATTTTGATGACCTGATTCCAGATTCCTTTTAGAGAGGAAAAAAAAAAAAAAAACAAAAAAACACCAGAAGCTCTGCCACAGATGTGTACCAGATGTGCTCCATCTTTCAATGGAAATAAAAGATGTAAACCAATGATTGTTTCTTCAGTCATCTCCAAATACATGCACAGTGGGGACATTTGGTGCCAGTGACTACACTAGATATAAACTAAAGTAAAACAATCCCAAAATTTACTTACTCTAGGTATAAGGCCTCAGCATAAATTAGTTTGTTCAATTGATCCATTTTTAAGGCGCTTAATTCCTTGGCGATATAGTCAGTGTCTTAGAAAAAATTAGGTGAAATGGGGTTTTCAACCTCTGTCAGAGAAAGGTGATGTACTTTTGGACATTCTTACTTGAGCATATGCTCTATGACAAAGCCATTTGGAACATGAGACCCTATTTTCAAATTACGCATGAGATAGGAATTAGTTCCTCACAGAAGATTAAATTCTTATGCAAATGGAAGGGGATCAGGCCACCCCATCACTGCCTGATGCTCCCTGCTAAGAGGCATAATGCAAAAAAGAGGCCAAGCATTTTAGGGAGAAGACATAAAAGCAAAACCCAGGGGTTGCAAAATCCACAGGAACTAAACCCATGACTCAAATTAGTATAATTGAAAACCATTAAGCTCAGCTCTGTTCAAGTAAAAATTAAGTTTATAGAGACTATCATTATAAACTATTGCTTCATCAGGAAAATATATCATGGTTATATTTTATAATTTTTATCCTCTCTTCCATGTAGCTGCTAGAAGGCAGTTACACTGAGAACTGGATCTTTCCAAAGTTGTTAACAAGACACATTCCTTTTGGTTCATGGCTAGTATTATGAGAGTTTCTGTCTTATGTCACTATTTCTGACATATGCTGGAGATAGAACATCTTGGCTCAAAAAAATATTGGACCATCATTTTATGAGAAGAGACTTTCTAGACCACAGCAGCAGTTAGATTTACTTCTGACAACACAGAGGTAATGATAACCTATCCATATATAGCCCAGTGTCTTACATATTGTAAACTCAATTAGCCATTCTTTTATCTTCACCCAAAACAGATCTATTGAAAATCACAGATTGAGGGCTTTTCTCATATAGCTCTGACCACAAGGATAAATACTGCCTTGCTTTAGCAGCATAATTTTTAGCCCTGTCATTTTTCATGCAGTTCAAGTTGTTTGATTCTAAGAGTCCATATCCCAGGCAGTCAGAGCACTCATTTATGAACACAACGCAGGCAAACGTGCATTTGTTGGAGATAAAAGGCATGAGAGTTGCCCATAATTTTGCCACAAATAAACTTTTCCTTTGGTTTATGCTACATCGTGCCCTCCCATTTGAATAGTTTTGATAAAGACCTGTTACTCCCTTTTCTTTCACTATACACAGCATGGATATATTAGATAAACACTTTTATATGTACCCGTCAAGGAGAAATATCCCACACAAAGAAGCAGACCTTGTGAAATAACATTTCACTTATCTGTTATGTCTTTCTGAACCTTTCCTAAGAACTGTAAGTCTCTAACCCCCAGCATACAGCTGTATATAGTCTTGATCCAAGAAATGTCTACTCTCAAAGACCAGCAAACAAATATAAACATACAGGTGAGGGAGGTTTCAAGCAGTATCATGCACACTTTTTTACTTTTTTTGCTTTCTTTTTTTGTTATACCTAAAAGAGTTATTTTAATAATAGGCAATTTACAAGCATACACAGAATTTGAAGAGGTCTTCAAAATAGTTTGGAGAAATAGATCATGTAGTCTAAGCCAAATATATATATCATCTTTAGCTATTAGAGCTTTTTACATTTCTACTGGGTCTCGGTGATTTACTAGTGTAAAATAACACACAGAGCTACACTCCAGTCACAACAAGATAGCCAATATGAGAACAGAGGGAGCAGTAAAGTTTGAAACTATAGTGAGTGCAGGAGAAAAGATTTGAGGTAACACAGTACGACAACAATGAACTTATAAATAAGTATTTTCAAATTTACCTGTGTGCTTGCAATAAATATGGAAATCGAGTAAATGAAAAACCTGTTGGATTTACACATTTCTGTCCACACCTGTCAATCGTTTTTCAACAGCAAGTATTTCAAAATAGTGGTTATAACCTCTGTTAACAGAAAAGAACAGTCTGCTTTGGTGAAATGAAGTTGACATTTAATTTACTCCTGTAAATTTAAGTTGTTCGTTCATTGCTCTTGTATGTTGACAGATAAGATTCCTTTAATGTTCTTGTGCAAAACAATAAATACAGTGTAGTTAAATTTTAGATAGAGAAACATTATGCTTTGTCTTGACAGCACCACAGTTAGGCATAAAGTTATAATGTTCAAATAATCTCTTCTGAGACACTCTGTGTCATAAAATATGTAGTCTTTCAAAGCATATGTGTATCTGTCATTTGATTTTTCCTGAAATCAGAAACAGAAGGATGCATAGCCTGATTCTTCATCTACAGATCTGAATTTCTCTCCCCTTCAGTCCATCTCTCCAGGCTGTAAACAAGTACAGGTCAAGATGAGAAAACAGAAAGTTATTACTGCAGCCTGGGTGAAAACTGGAGCTAACCACAGAGGTTTGTTTGTTGGTTTTTGTTGGGGCTTTTTGGCCTTTTTTTTTTATTTTTAACAAAAGTATCGGTCCAGCAAAATGGCTTCAAGAAACCTAAATTCACTGTTCATCGCACAATTGCTTCTTTTGGTCTTACTAATACCAATGATATTTCAACCCACTATCTAGAAGTTATTTCTCCAAAAATTAAGAAACATATGCATCCATCACACTTCATGCACATGAAGTAAATCAAGCTCAATTCCAAAACCTCATATGCACATTTATCTATTTCATACATAGAAGCAGCAAAGTATCCATTGTTCCTTGTTTAGCCCAAGAGACTAAAACCTTCACATTCCATAATCAATGCAGTTAATCTCTCCCATTTCCTCCATTCTTGAACACTAGTTGTCTAATATAACTCCATTTGGCAGATTTGTCTTGAAATAAAATTGTGTATTAAACAAAGAACTTGTATGATTAAAATATATTCAGTGATGTGGAAGCCATAGAGAAAACCCCAGCTGATTTAGCAAATAATAGGATGTAATATTAAATTTAGACCTTTCATCAAATATTCTCATGATTTTTACTAGGGTCTCTTTTTAGCTGAGTAGTTCCCTATTGTTTTTATTGTTAATGGATTATCAAAATTCCGTCATACAATCCAGAACGTCTGCTTTTTTAACCACAGAAAATGAACCACGCAAGTTTCCACACGGGCAGAACACTATATGGAATTGATCTGCAACAAAGCAGTCACCCTCAGCAACTACTGCACAAATACAGATTAATTTTATGGTGTATGGTGCATTATTAGGACAGATACCTCAGCATGTTCACGATGGCCCCCACTACTGTGGCCTCTTATGTTCTAAAAGCTAGTGTGCTTATACCATTTGTTATTGAAACCTCTGCAGACTTTCAAGCGAAAGGAGCAAGGGGTACTCTCAATCATCATTGTACAGCGAGGTGCTCAAAACCAGGGTCAGCATTCAAAGATGAAATAACTGATGCAATAGGTCACAAAGCGCTACTGGTTGCCGCAGAGTAGATAGAATTTCTTAGCTTAAGTATTGCACACTGCCACCTTCTTCTACAATCAGTAGTCCAAAAAGGTGCCATTGCAAAAGGAAAGTGTTCTTAAACGACAAATAGTTCATCTCTATTTTGAACACTATTGTTTAAAGAGAGTTCTAAGCTCAATGAGGGCAGAATTGCCTTTACAGAAAGTCATAAGAAAAAAGCACAAGAGGAGGAACATGGACTCTATCAAAGGAACTTGGTTCACCAAACTTAAGGGGAAAACAATGTAAGTATCCTAAGATTTCACAAGGGAAAGAAGGAAAGGGGAAGAAAAAAAAGTCTTAGAGGGTTATTTCTCTTCTGATTCAGAAGTTTTGAGTTATTACGAGATTCTTGGGATGTAGAATACGTAGTGGTCATCAGGCAGGCATGGGAGCTTCTATACTCTTCCACTGACCAGCACATGGGTCATGCACATAAAAGGGAAACTTGGCTGATATTTTCTGATAACAGAGGCTGTTGAACAAGTCTTTTTGAGCTACAGACAGTCACAAACAACTTCAGTGGGACTACCCTTGGGCTAGGCATTCTGACCTATTGCTCTTCCTACCAAAAGCCCTATCTCACACTCAGCACCAGCAAATGAAAGCAAACAGGTTGCCTGAAGCAAAATACTGACTTCAGAAACCTTTCTGTCTGAAGTCTACACCAAACTCTTAACAATCTGGGTAATCTGCAAGAGGAAGAGGAAGAGCTGAAAAACACATGAACTTTTTATGTGTAGCAGTCAATGGGTTGATTAGCTAAAAGAGAAAGGAGCCCACTAAGCTATCCTCAGGGCTCCTATAATTCACTTCCAACTTTCAGAATATACTACAAGACAACTTCCTTCCTCTGTTTAACCAAGACGCCCCTAAAAGATAATATTATTGGTAGTTCAAGATTCCTTAAACATGTTTTGTTGCCACTAAAATACTGCATAGTAAGAGTTATTGCAAAAAACTGTATATTTTGTATGTTCTAAATTAGTGCCAAGGCAACTTGGAGTCTGAAGAGTAATTACTTATAGTTTAGTATAAATAAAAAAAAATAGTAAACAAAGTTTTTTTGAACAACAGATGAAACCCTCTCTATTTCATAATAAGCATTTAACACCTTAGTGAAAGGCAGTATGTCTCTCCCTGAAAGGGAAAATTTCCCACTCTGCTAGAGGAATACTAGAAGAAATTAGAAGAAATTAGTTTTTACTAATTCCTTCTAGTTTCAAACAAAAAAAAAACAAACAAACAAAAAAAAAAACAACAACAACAAAAAAAACAACCCAGAAAAGAAATTTTCCCTGCCCAGCATTTAAAGACCAGACCAAGAGGAAAGAACCAAGAAGGGCAAATAAAAGGGCAGTTCTGTATCTCTACTCGCTTTGCATTTGTTTTCTACTAATTAATGCCATCTGAAAAGGCTTGGTTTAAACAGACAATATAGTTGGACTCTTCAGACCCAAATTCTATTCAATAAGACTTCAATTTTAGTGATCAACATTTCTACCATAGAACAGAAAGACTCAAAATACAGTTTTTCTCATTTTGCGAAACACAATGTAAATCACACGTATTAACCCTTATACTGCAAACTATGGCTGCTAGAATTGCATAGAAGCGGTTATACAATTCTCATACATTTTTTGGGCAATATCCTTTCCTTCTTTTAGCTGCTAAATCTTCATCTGAAAATGCAGCAGCAATTTCAATTAAAGTAGAACATAAAGCACATAAAACTTAGGCTAATGCCTGAATTTGAAATACAATGTGTGCCTTGAGGCACTGTATCATAATTCAGTCTTGCTTTCATTCTGTCTAAACGTGTACTTACCAACAATAAAGACAGGCTCTACTTCATTATACAGGAGGAATCCTCATCTCTGCTCTCTCTAGTTTCTACTCCAAAGTTGGCATATTGCAAAACTTTCTTGCAAATTTTATCCAGATTTTAACTTCATTTCAGAGTGACCTCTAGCCTTATAACTACAACAGCTCCAAGCTCCTTGAGACATTGATCATGTCTACCTCCATGTTTGTACAATACCCACTGTAGCAGGGCATTGTCTAAGTCTGGGGACTCTGGGCAATATTGTAACATAAATATTAAATAATAATAATGTTCTGTCAAGTCAGTGATCTGTGAACTACAGTAGATTCACGTGACTGTATGTTATGGCTCAAAGGCACCCCGTGGCAGCCATCATATAAAACCTCTATGGTCTAAAAAGTACTTAAACAATGATTTACACAAAAGTCATAAAATTAATAGGAATTACATATATTCAAAATTAGCACATACACCAAAATCTACATTTGTTTTACAGTTAAGAAACTTCAAGTGCCCATTTTTTCTTAGTTCTTTCAATAATTGCCATATAGAACTCTAAAATTGTTCCTGGATACCTACATAAAATAAGTAACCTGGTGTTATCAAAGTGCTCAAACAGATTTTGATAAAACTTGGAAAGTACACTTTGCATTAACATACAACTAGCCATTAGCGTAACACAGTAAGAATTTCAGGTGTAGGTTCTCAAAACAGGGTTAGAATTGATTTTTCATTTCATCCACTCCTAGGTAGTGATGTCACCATTTTCACCCATGCCACAGAAGCCATAGAGCATGTTGGCATTATTGTTCATTTCTGGGGAGAACGCAAGTTGAAATGACTTACTTGGAGAATTGGACTTGCACAGAGAGATAATAAAAGATATGGGGAAGAAAAGAAAAATGCAGGTATAAAGAAAAAAAAAACATTGTTTGGGTGTCTCGTTTATAGATGGGGGNNNGGGGAAGCAGGGGAAGAGAAAAAAAAATAAAAAGACAAAACCCACAAGCATACTTCAAAATACCAAAACGGAAACCAAAAGTTCAAGATACATCAGACTTTCATTTGGCTACAGTAACAAGTCTTGCAAACTCAAATGGAAGCCAGGCCTATTACCAAGCAGCTAAAAAATCATATTCACTATAATAGTGCCATTACCCCTCTATAAGACTATACTAATTATGATTAATCCCATTGTGTTTTTATTTTCATCCTACTTTAGTTAAATCTAGGCAATTTAAATAGCTTTGGAAGAGAAGGACACATGGTTCAGAGTAAACTAAGAAAGGTATAATCTCACTTTTTGCCAGATACAAATTCTAAGGGGAGGTATTATGCAAAGAATACTCTCTATATGTAAAAAGATTCCAATATACAAAAAAAAAAATTATAACAAATGAATCACTTTTAAAAGCCTACATAGTTACTAAAGTGACACACATAACTCTCTTACTGGTGTACCTAGCCATAGGTTAAAAAACACTTGACCTGTTTCCAGTAGGTATCTAACACAGCTGCAGTAGAAACCCACGAAACTAGACGTTTAAAAACTCTCTCATAACTCATGAAAAGAATAAATTAAGTTCTAATTAGCTTAAAATCCAAGTAACTCCACCAGGGAGAGTAAAAGAAGGCTAAAGGCAAACTAAAACTGAGAGACTCAAAACCTAGGCTTTACAAAAGAAACACACAAATATTGTGTATTTTAAAGAGAAAAAAAATCTAAATGTTTTAGATGTTTTATCTGGACAGTAAGAGAAACAGCAACCTCTCTAAAACATGCTCTGAAGTATGCTCTGAAAAAAATAGTAGATGCTAAAAATCTTATTTCAGAAGAAACAGCTTCTTTATTTCATATCTTTCTTTCTATCATCATTAGGTATCTCTTATTTTTTCCTTATTGCTGAAAATAAAAAGTTACTTTTGCTGACATTAAAAGCATGGTTTTACAAACTATTTAATGCCCTCTAAGGATACTGTTAAAAGACATTGGCATGTTGATGTGAGCCGTACAAAGGTCAGTGATTTGGAGGCTCTTTCAGACAATTTGCCAGGATTTTGGCATTTTGTAAGCACACATAGGACAGCTCTCCAGCAAGCTGACCTTGACAGTGAATTGGATAAATAAACCTTCAATTTACCCCCTCCAGCTCAATGCTAGCCCAGCTGATCCCTCTGGAGCCTTCACCTGTCCATATCGTTCAACTGCCTGCAACTTTCAACTGACGAACATCCACAGCTTTACAGGTTCTGTGACAAACACCATCTAACAGATAAGGCTTCTGAAAAGTCAAAGTCAATAGTGTTTCCATTGAAAATTTAATGCTGCTTCCATCTTTACCCATCATTCTTCCTACTGTTGCATGTATCCCAGGAGGCACTTCAAGCAAAAGCACTACTCCATAACAGGTAATGACGTGGCATTTAATGATACTGTCCAAAGTGATCCAAGCCCATGGAAAGTAATGTGCACTCATGTACCAGATAAGCACAGCTGAATGTACTGGAACAGCAGTATCTTTCACCGCACTGTCACTAGATACAATGTGACATATGCTCTGCCATTGTACCTGGCTTTTCCTTTTACTTCACCATCAGAGGAAAAGAGCATTTTCAGATACAGAGCACCAAAGTGTTAAGGGAATTCAGTAAAAGGTAGGATGGCAACATATCCGTAATTAAGTATTCACAGCCTCTTTAATACTTCAGTGCTCTTGGATTCGCTACTAAAATCTGTGAATTATACCTCATTGAAGAATGTCCTTAATCGACTCTGACATGTTTTATTGGAGGCAGAAAAAATGTTTCAGTATGATAGATAAGGTTAAAAATGTTACTACTCTGATCATTTACTCTAGTGCCTTGCAAAAAACTCCAAAGCCAAAAACCATTTACATCAGTCATCTGATGCAATGGAGAAAAGAAAGCATTATCTGACAGCCCATTTTAGCTGATGGGACAAAGTGCACATTTTCAATTTTCTGACAAAGTTATGTTGTTTATGTAGATAAGGGGAAAAAAAAAAGGGAAAAAAAAACACACAACCCACAACTGTAACATTTCTACTGCGTGCCATGAAGATCTAAAATTTGAGTTAAACAGCAAAGTACCTGGAGACCACGCAGAGCATAGCATGACAAACAAAAATCATTTTTATGGTTTCAAACCAAATAATACATTACATGTTTTCTATTCTAATAGCAGCGCAGGGTTTTGAGACAGCCCCAGAACGTTGCAGCAAAGCTCAGTGTGACATCTCTATGCATGTGCGAGAATACTGCTCTAGCTGTAGCGTTACCTAGGAGGGAGTTTAAGAAAAACTGCTAAAATATTTTTAAATAAACATTTTAACTGATTTTTTTCCTTGTATTAATTTCAATACACTCCAGATATCAATACCTTCTGCTGACACTACTCACTGTAAAACAGATAAAAAGGGAATCTTGTATATATTCATCTTCTATTATTCATTTTATTAGAATGATCCACAGCTATGCAGGGAAGTTAGCAAAGAAAAATTGTTTAAACTCATCGGCAGAAACTTCTCCATTGAAAGACATGACACTGGCAGAAAGATGGTTATTAAATTCCTTAGGACATAGAACGTTAAGTTTTCAAATAAATAACCTGTAGATTTAAAAACTGTATGGATAGGTTGTAACAAGAGCAAGAGAGATTGTGTTTTAGGAGTCCTTGTTCTGCTTTTTCACCATCAAAAAAATTCATCTGCTTTTTGGTCGTGCCAGTAAAGCAAAATTACTAGAAGTAACTGTATTTAGTACAAAATTTACAAGATTAGCATTTCAACACAAATTAGGAAGAAACAGTCTTTAGTAGTAAAGTAATCCAAATTTGGTTCATTTTACTATTCATACTCCTAAAGGTGAGCACACATTTAAGGAATTGGTTCAATCTCCTTAGGCTTTGTGGTGCACACCTGAATTACTAAGACATCCACGAGATGCTCCATTACCCATTAGAAACCAACCTGAAAACTCACAAATAATTGCTTAAAACCCTAATACTACAGCATGGGCAAGGTTTTAAATAAGGACCAGATGTTGGATTTTATTCTTTAAACAACAGTTCTAAGGACAAAGATCCATCTGCCAAACTTACTTCTGCCTGCAGACAATATGACCTGTCTTAATGAAGCCGCTGAATGCTTTATGAGTAATTCCATCCACTAGTTACTATATTCTGGCACCAAAAATGAAATATTTATTCTAAATCATGTCATTAGGACGGTATTTTGTTCTGCCAAATTTCCAGTGCCAATTCTTATTGTGATTGAGTGTTTCTCCAGAACCAAAAAAATAACAGAAAAGTTTGCCTACACATCCTGTAGTATCACCAGCTCATTAACCTCCCTGTTCCCATAGACACTATTGGGGAAAGAGACACCAGGAAAACAGTCTTCCATATCCCTGTCATATCCATGTTACCTGCTGTTGCTATCAGCTACCTACACCTCTGTTTGTATAATTAATCACAATTATAAAAATCCTACTGAATAGAATGGTCCTTTTTCCAAGAAACAGAGTGAGGGAATAAAAGACAAGGATAACAGAGAATTCAGGGCGTATTTCAAAATACTGAGCAAAAAATATGGCTGTGTACTCCACAGAATGTAAAAAATAAGAATAAAAACTCCAACACAGAAAATATACTGTATAAGGAGCATGTTTGTATGTCACACTAGGGACTGTCAGTCACAAAACTGTGCCTCTGTTATCCTGTAATATATTACAGTACACATAACTGTGACCTGGGAAAAATCTGAAAAAAAAAGGCCATCTTCTGAAAACTATTCTTTTAAGAGCATACCTGAATTTGAGGAATTAAAAAAAAAAAAAGCCTT
The DNA here is from genome assembly GCA_013400375.1 of Thinocorus orbignyianus. Taxonomy (NCBI): domain Eukaryota; kingdom Metazoa; phylum Chordata; class Aves; order Ciconiiformes; family Thinocoridae; genus Thinocorus; species Thinocorus orbignyianus. Next base: position 1,608,569 of record VXBW01008446.1, on the reverse strand, counting down.
CCTACTTGAACTTAAAAATTAAATAAATAAATAATAAAAGTGTATGTCTCAGAGGGCAAATTGTCACACATAAGAATATGGTTTCTCCATCTGCTGCACAGACATTTTTAATGCTGAGACTTCTGGCCACAGGAAGACATCAGGGACTACAACTAACCATGCACTCTCTGAAGTGACTGTGGAGAACAGTACGAGGGTCATATCTTCATCTCCTCTTCTCTGGAAAGACCAAAGTTAAAAGTAAGGTAGTATTTAATATAAAAATAAAAAATCTTCACCCCACAGTAAAAATAAACAAGTTGAAGAACTAGGAGTCTGAGTCAAAATTCACAATATAGAGCCACTTACCAAATCTTAGTCAAACATAGCATAAGGTTACAATTAACCACAGAATATTTCACTTAAAACTAGAATATTCTTGATGAATGAATCTTTACATATGCAACTTTTCATGACAGAAATTAACATACCATCTCTGTCCGTATATCACGGCTATGCAGGCAGAAGTCCACTCTCCTGTATCTCAGTTCTTTGAATCCTGCTTTCATTGCCTTTGAAATTATTTATTATATTGTTTTTGCTGCATAATAATTGCTTTTCTTTTATACATTGTAGGGCTCAGGAGGAGGAAAGAACGAGGAAAGTAAGAAAGAAAATGTACTTTCCTTGTTATTAATTTTCAGAATGCTTTTTTTCTTATTTATTTTGAAGTAAGATGTTTTATTTCCTAGGCAGTATGTACGCCTTGCTCTATGAAGTGTGAGTTGCATTTGCTGCCCTAGCTCTGTGTGTGGCTGTGGCCTTAGAAGTCAAGGATAAAAGAAACAAAACATATTTTTTTAAATCCTGAAGTGAAAAATCCATTTGATTTCTTTTTGTTTATTTCCGCATTACTTAGGTAATTGCTTGAGTTGAGTCAGACTGACGGCAGGGCTCTGGACCCTCTGACTCCAATCCTTCTGCTTTATTTATTAGTTTCACTTATTAAAAGAATGTCTTGGCTTATACGATGGGTACTATTCAAGCAAAAGTTAAATCACTTATATTTGCAATCTAAGACACTGACAGACAAAAAAAAAGCCCCGTGTTAAGTATTCAGAAAGACGTTCTAAATCACACAAAAATGCAGGTCATCCAAAAAGGTCTGTGAAGATCTGCAAAGCATTTAACTGAAACAAAGCCACAGTAACTTGCAGGTAAGAGTCGGCCCACACAAAAAAAATGTAGCATCAACACTGAAAAAACTTGGTTGAGTTTGAGCAGATCACATGCAATCCCATATGATTTAAATAATCCACCAAAACCTGAGCAATATTTAGCATATCCTCTGTCTCCTAGAATGATCCAAAGATACCTCCTGTTATGTGCTAATTCCATGTGAGAGCAGAGAGAGATTTACCTATCTACTTGTTACATCAAGTTGTGGTGATGTCCTCTTCTAAAACTCCCAGACTGGCTAACAATGGAATTTTTCATGAAAATATTAGGTTACAGGAGAAGTTACAAAAGGAAGTCACGAGCTTCCTGATTCCAACTGTTTTTTTTAAATTTTCATTGATGTTTTAACCTGATGGCCCAGGATAAAACCATACACACAGACTATTTAAGAAATTCATGCGTCCGAACCTTTAACCTTGCCATACACTTTTTCATTCTTTTCATCCTTAATATGCAACATATTTGTTTTGATAAGCTAGTCACCATCATCAGTATCTTCAAAGACGCAAAGGAGTTGTGGTTAGTTGGGTACTGAAAGACAAGACTTCCAGTCTGGTTCCTCAATCTCTATGTCCTTTTTGCCTCGCTTGAATTCTAAAACTTCCTGAGTGACCAGACTCAGATTCACACATTAGTGCTAATTTCTCTTTCAATGCTGTCCTGTAGCTGAGTTACATTCACCCTTGGCACAAAGCGAGGGACATTCCTGTAGTCATTAGGGATATTCTTGGTGGGAGGTTTATTCCAGCCTATTAGTTTTTGTGCTAGTACTGTTCTGGTTGCCTTTAGCGATGTTCTGTTTTGGTGTACAACTCCTACATTTGCTTGAGGCCACAACAGTATCACTGTTCTATGTCATATTCCATTTTGTCTCAGCCAGCCTTTGAACTCACTTGAAATAAATGTGGTCTATTCCCACCGACAATGGAGAATGTTAATCCATATGTTGTAAAAAAAGTGATCCACCCTAATGGTTTAAGGCAGTAAACTAAACGTTTACTGTGAAAGCATAAAAAGAAATGGGAACCTGAGTTAAAAGTTTCATGAAGTCTAGTAAACAGTGGTATGGTTTATCAAGGTAACATCTTCTCCCTGTTATTTCAGCACTTACTAGCCAGGCTGCCAGGAGACCATCCTAGAAGGTCTTCCACAACTTTTCTGCTTCATTATTGAAGTGTTCAGTATTAATCACACTTTCGATTTCACTTCCATTCTTTGTTAATGATCATGTGACCATTATAAAGCAAGACTCTCAATACACTTTCAAACTTCATGGTACAATATTCCTATCTCTCAAAAATTAAATTTTCCTAAAATCCTCATTTCCACTTGTATTGAGTAGCATAACATTTCCTAGTCTGCTCTAAGCCTCCAAACCAGACATGTTTCTTCAATACCACTAACTCTTCATCAGTTGCCTGTTCTCATTTGGCTTCTCTTGCTGTCATTTCACACTTGATTGCCTTTTCTGTAACGTATCACATACTATATATTCTTCTGCTATATTTCATTTTGCTTCCTCTACATTTTAGGATAATCACAAAGGAGCATCAGCTGTTCACTGTCCACTAAGCCTTTTTCGTACCCTGAAGTTATATGTACACTGTCCATAATCCTTGCACATGCTTCAAACCCTCAGGACTGAGCTACAATACATTGTCTCCTGCCTACCTGAAGCCAATGTCATAAAAGATATGCACAAACCTGTCTCAATTACCATATCAGACAAAGGACTCCTCCGTCTTCCTCAAAATATCTTCATTGTGCAGCTTATTCTCCTTACAAGCATACTGTAAATTTTATGAGACTACTGCTTTTGAACTGCAATTATGATCGTTTCATCTCACAATAAAAGTAGAAGCAGTGGTACTTTCGGTTTACATCATTACTATGAAAAACATGCATTGTTCAATCAAAATGCTGCAATCAAATTTTGAAACTCAGTAGCATAGATTTCAGACCCTTAATCCATGATTAGACGTACGTTTTAAGATAGCTTGATTTAAGGACATGGATTGTCACATGAGGTGCAAAATTTATGTGGACAACAAACCTATTAAAATACTCAGGTGCTTCCAGAATAGAAAGAAAATGTTTCCTTCCTTGAACGTGGCCATTTCCATCTGAAAATCAACATACAGACCATCATGTAGTATGAAAGGAAAAGAAAGCTTTGAAGAGGGGCCTCACAGGCTTTTCTTGCAAAACAAAATGAGGAAAATAAAAATTAAGTAAATAAATAAATAAATTATATGAACTCTCCTGCAGAATTGTAAAAGTAATTCTGAGCACTTGATCACTAGAAAGTATCCCAGTACAGCCAGGTCTGTACAAATGTCCAATTTACGGAAGAAATAGGAAGACACCTCCACACAGGCCTTTAAAAGGACACTGCTGAAGATTCGTGATCACAGTGATACAGATAAAAAAATGATCTGAAATCCCTCCTTTGTCTATGTAAGGCTCTACTTATATCAGGCTTTCTATAGGTGAATGTGGCATTACTATTGAAGTAGTTGGGAATATTGCTTTTATGTTGCAGAATTTTCATAAAGTGGTTGTATCACAGTTACAAACTTAAAATGCAAAAGTGCATCAAAGGAAAAAAAAAATGTGCCTTTTTAAAAAAGTGCATTGGTTGAAATCACTAGTAATTATTACATCCCAAATATTTTACTTTTATATTAAAAAAATATATTAAATTTGAGTCATTCACTGCTAATTCTCCTCAGTGACAGCACCGAAATTTCTCTTCAAAATTACATACACTGGGTTATCACAAGATGTTTTCTATTTTAATGTTATAACACAGATAATAGTCATCTTAGCAGAAAGATAAAGAGATTACTATTCTAAACAGTAGATGGATACAAATTTCTAACTTTAAACTGTGTCACTCTCACTCCACAGAAAGAGTGATTATAATCAGCAAGGTGGGAGGGGGGAGAAGTAAAGCCCCCAAGAAGCAAGCCTTTCATAACTTCACCATTTTTCACAGGCAAGTATAATTATAGTTTTGCATAACCATCTAATGAGAGGAAGTCCTTTCTTGCAGTGTTAATAAAGGACCTTGCATAACATGTTAACAAAGCAATGGCACTCTGTGTAGGTAATGTCATTGTGTAATTAGCATGCTCATAAGATGACTTAAGATTACAGTTTATCTGAATCTAATAACTGCCTATCAGCCGCTTTACCATTCTGTCTTTTTCAATATATCTTTCCTCATGAATGATTTGAGTATCCACCCGCTCAGTACAGAATCACAGAAGGAATAAAACAAGCCATTAATGGAACGGAAACAAAAATTGAGTTTGAGAGCAATGAAATGAATAAACATTTGCACTCGGCTTTAAAAGAGCTTTTTCAAGTACCTAGACACGTATTTTGGGACACAGTATCTCAAATATCAGTCTTTGCTGCTGATTTCCTCATTCTATATGGTACAATATTTGAAAAGGCGTGAGAAATGCTACTAGAAATTATACTGGCCACTTCATATATGATATGGAAGTGAAGTTTGCATAAGAATTGAGCAGTTCTCTCCACTGCTTACCAGACTGTTTTTACAAGAAACTACTTTTAGCTGGAACACTCAAATTCAGTATTTACCAGCAGCTGGTACCAAGTACTCGTTGCTTCTCCTCCTTTCATGTTCTTCTGTGCCCATAGGTTCACGTGCAGAAGCAGAATAGAATTCAGCAGAATCTGATAGTGCAGCTAGACTAAAATCACTTCTCCAGTTCCCAGTTCTGCAATGTGGAACTCAGAAAGCTGCAATAAATAAAGAACCAAAAGTAGTGCAGAAACTTGGCTTGGAAAAATTTAATGTTGATTCATTTATCCCCATATATAAATTCCCTTTCTATCGCTTTTTTCTTTATCAGATTCAAGAAAATAAGCCAATTGAATGAAAAAATAGAGGATGACAGATAACAGTTAAGTTTTGTCTTGGTACATTTTTTATAAAGAATTTTTTAAAAAAGCATTTCAAAGCTAACGGTGATAAGTCAGAGTCTTGGGGATCACAAATGTTCAAATGCCCAAGTTAGTAGAACAGTGAGGACCTTTATGAAGACAGAAATTGAGCACAGAACACTATATATTTCCCAACTTAAAAACCATTACAAAACAATAAGGAATTACATATAAACCTTTTTCCCTTAAAAAAAAAAAAAAAAAAATTATCTCCCTGAAGTAGTAACTGTAAAACAAATTAAGACATTTCCAAGTATTTGCTAACCTACTTACAGGCATCATTGTTCCCTTGGGCCTTTGTAGCCTTACACCTTCCTTAACGGACTAGCTGAATAGGTAAATGGGTTATATCAGGCCAGGAAATCAATGTGTATACTGTGTTCTCAGCCACAGATGAGCTTGTCGAAGCCATTTTATTATAGCTCTAGGAGCTGTATTGATCTGACTGTTAACTACTCTGAGGTGGCTGGCAATCCGATGAAGATGCGTTCTGCCGTCCATCCAAATGCTTTCTCCCCTCAATAGTTCTAACAGAGTTAAGTGTTTGCAGATTGAATTAATTTAATGTTTGCTTAATCAAAACTGACTATGCTGGAGCCTAAATTCTATTAATTACTAAAGGAATCACACTAATGCTGTAACATGACGTTAGCCTGGAAAGGGCTTTATTTTACCTTGATAAGAGGGAGTAAGGGTCATAGGGAGAATGAGGAGCAAGTCAGGCATTATTTCATAAAAGTACCTATTTTTATTTCACATTCTCCAATCAGAGATAGTTCAGATTTCTCTTTTCTTCTGCAACGGAGTTATTGTCAGCAATTTCCTTTAGTGCATTGATAAGCACCGTACGTCAACTATATACTTGATAATGAGGAAGAAAAAAATTTAATGTCACCCAAATTTATTTCTGTGAGCATAAAAAGGTATTCTGTTGAATAGTCAGATGCATTTTTTCTCTTTATTTTCTTGTTTCTATTTAGTCCAAAGTTTTGTAAAGTTGATTTTCTTAAAGAAAGTCAGAAATACTTTTATCACTTCCTGATAAGAAGTGTTTCCCAAATTTTCCGCACACAATAGCAATGGCCTACGGAAGTAAAACAGGCTGGATTCAGAAAGCTCATGGAACATCTACCAGGTAAGGTTTCTAGGTAGCTTTGCTTTGGGAAAAGCTTGAAAGCAAGACAAGTGTAATAGCATTTTGCTTGATGAGGTGTGCATTCCAAAATCCATCACATCCTATATTTCAGAGAAGGTAGATCTGTGACGTATTTTGTTTTGGTGAGCTTTTTTTCTTTTTTCTTTTTCCCAAAAGGATTTATTTCATACAACACTTTTGGATGCTGCATGTTCTTCACCACATAATTTTGGTGCTAAATTATTTATCTTCATTTGCAAAAATAGATTAATTTGCCTTTTCTTTTTTTTTAATAGTCTATAGATGAAAAAAGTAAGCTTTGTACAGAATCAAAATAATGTTGATTTGATTAATATAGCCGTATGCTTACAAAGCACACACTGAGTGTTAAATAACGAGCAGTAGCCAACTGCACAGATTAGCTACATATGAAACATATGTCCTGGAACAATGATTTTATTTCAGACAGAAGAACAATCTGTGCTCTTTTCTTATACCCCAATTTACTATTTCAGTTACACTATAAAATACTTTTCTGATAACTACCTTTATTATACGGAGAGTTTAGGTATTTCTCTCACAGGTACACTGATCACAGCAAAACAATTATAAGGAAGTCTTGTTCTGTCTGTTTCTCATGGTCTTCATTATTATTATTTTAAGTGAATGTCAGTCTTCACTTCAACAGTTTCCAAGTTACATTTTAATCTGAGCAGAGAAGCTTCCTGCAATTACATTAGTCCCATTAACTGATTCCATCAATAAACAGATATATTACTCTAAGAAACATTGTGCAGGGGATAAGTAAGACCAAGTCAAACTCTCTTTGTTACTTAACAGGAGCCTATGGCGACTCTTCAGGTGTGAGGGGGGAAAAAAAAAAAAAAGGAAAAAAAAAAGGGATTATGAGAATTAAGCAACACATATACTCAAACCAATGCAACAGCTTGCAGTCAGGGGAGGGGGCAACTAAAAAACAAACACAACACCCAGGACACACATCCTACACATTAGATCTATATATGTTGAGTGGAAGTGGTCAAAAGTTCCCACTACCTGTACCAGTACAACTGCACTTAATCCAAACGATGCATTCCAAACAAAAAGCAAAAGTAGATCCCAGAAAGACAATAGCTTTGTTTGATTAATCAGAGGGTAAAGAGACAACAGGTACAAAAAGCATGTGGACTCTGGCAGTCAACATCTATTCTCCAAGTCAAGGAGGGTCATAAACTGTACCCTGTAAATTTAGAAATTAGTTTTTTCCCCCCTTTCTGTTAAAAGCCTTTGAGATGATACTGGAAATTTTTGTTGAAAAGATTTTTGTATAATTATTATCACTGTGTTTCACAGGAATTGAACCATGAATTCAAAACTACACGGATCCTAAATGCTGGGTAAAACAATTCTAAAAGCTAACTGTATTCACCCATAAAGAAAATAAAGGGATGCAACTTTAAGTCATACGTTTAAAGGATGGTTTTGGAGTTGTTAAACATTATTCTGCACCAGATCTTTATTACAGTTTGCAAAGAAAAAAAAAATTAACGCATAGTCACATACTATTTATAATAAAAAATTTTAAAAACCCCACCAAACAAACAAATAATCGGCAAAACAAGACTGCGCAATCCAAGAACAACTGGGAGAAGTAATTTTCTGAAAGTGCCACCTTTTAAAAAATCCCAGCATATTTATAAAACATAATTTCTTCCTTGCATACTTGGCTTATTGTTAGGATTACTGATATGGGCAGTAAGATGGTCCATCAACAACAGGATCCTTTTCAATTTACGAACTATTATCACTGTCATAAATGAGGTAGACGAGAAGTTTACAAAGCCTGTGGATTTGGATTTGGAATTATATCTGGATGAAACATTAGGAATTATAACTGATAGATGAAGGTGCTAAAAATGCTGAAATACATTTTGTGGCTACTGAAAGCATACATACTGTAGTTAACTTACAGCTCATATTATTATTTAATGCAAGCCAAAATTCTCATTTTACTTCTCAGATAAGAATACTCTTTTTGCTAAAAGATCATTTTCCATTGAAGTGTAATGTTTGAAATCTGCATTTCATGTCAGAGGTGGCTGATCTACACAGGGAGCAGTGATACCCAGTATAATGAAATATTGTTTTTACAAGTCATTCCTTTGCACAGCACCAAGATCACTCTGGGTTAAAACACCAATAAAATGAAAAATTCTCATTACAATCGATTCAAACATGTCAAAATGCATTTTACTTTAATCAAACTATCCTGCCCTCCACTTTTCAAAGATTTCTAAAACATAAATTATATCTTACATTACCAAAAGAAACAAAACTGGCTGCTTTAAACCATAATCATTGCGAATTGCAGAATTGACATCTTCGAATTAAAATTGCAGAAGAATTCACATTTAGGTTGTTTTAACCACTATCTACAGTCATTTGACATATTACAGGATCAGAATAATTCTAAGATGAATATAATATTCTTCCCCATGTATTTCATTACTGAGGATCATTTGGATAAAAACAGAGCTCTATTTTTGAAGTCCACTGACTTGCCAGAGATAACTGCTAAGAGTTCAGTGTTTGTGGTATAACAAGCTATGAATGACAGCATTCTCTCCTATTTCTCAAGAGTACAGCTTTGTCATCTACCACTGTGATCCCAACAAAGAAAAATCCAGATGTCTGCAAATTAAAGGAGAGCTGGATGACATTCTACTGTTAATGCTCAGCATACATAAATCATTGTAATAAGAGAAGATTGTTATATTAACCTTTGTCACGCAATTTTCTTTTTCTCTGTAAGAAGTAAGAAAAACAACAAATTAGGTAGCACAATAATTCCCATTTTAAAGCAGAATGGCATAGAGAACTTTTATCCCTTTGCCAGTCACATGATTCCCACTTACCTGCAATTTTATATGTGCCCCGTAAGAAGTTAATAGTATGCACACATACTTCACTTCAGTTGGTATATTACTAGAAAGACACAAAACATCTTTCCAAATAAATCATAGTTTTAGAGGAATAGATACTGGAAGACAGGAAACCATGAAATTTAACCTTCGCCCTACCAAAAATCCATCTTATGGTCACTGAAATGCTTCAGTTCCCTCCCTCGGTTACCACATGTGGAAAATAGGACATTAAAAATTCCATATCTTCAGAATGAATATCCACAATAAAATGGCTTCAAAGGAAGACTCATGTTTTTTGACCATTTCTGCAGCAGGTAAGCAGATAATTAGAATACTTATGTGCAACAAAACAGAAAACCGTAAACATTTGGAATTATTTTAGCATCATTTCGGTACAACCATATTTCACATCGCAGTACAACCATATTTCACAAAGTACACTCAAGAAAAAATAAATAGTAAAAAAGCCATATAACCTAATCTTTAAAGCACAGTACCAAATAGGCAAAATCAATGTGCTATCAACAAAAGCCTAATAAAACAGGGAGTTGCTCTAACCTCATGCATATTCCTTGGTTTAATTCATATTAACCCCAATTTTTGTGGTTTCATTATTTCAATTGCACATAGACTTTGCCTTCTTGTTCCTCATAGGGTCATTTCAAAAGTGTCCCAGTACATACCAAAATGCAGACAAAAGTCAACTTATTCAAAATACTTATTTCAAAATTCAAAATCTTGCTTCAGTTTCTAGAAGTGGTCAAGTGGAAAAATATACAGATTCTTTTGAACTGACCAGTAAACAAGACTTCTTCAGAAGACTGGACACATTATTTTCAGGAGAGAATGGAAGCTTACCTTCCTTTCTTTCATTTAAAATAAATGTTACTAACACTATAGGATAAGATTGTGTCAAAGTTAAGGTTATAATTCCAAAGACTTTGAAATTAATAAAACATCAAGGTTTCCTTTAATATTTTTCAAATATGCTTAATTCTACTGAGAATACAGCAAGCTTCCAAAAATTTACTGATGTGGGTTAGCAAGCCATAATAAAGAGAAAGCCTCCACATGATCCTACACGAGTTCTAACAGCTTATTTAAAACTGTGAATGGATTCAAGCCTGGCACCTGATCAGTTGATAGCTAAAGGAATGGAAAGACACCCTGGAAAACTCTTCACCTTACTTTTCCCAACAGAGACATCCAGGAATCTTGGTATAATTCCAGAAAACTAGACACGCCATTGACAGTTTCAGTATGTTTGGAAACAAGTTGCGCATTCCCAAGGAAATATGGGCTTTAATTGGGGACAATATCAAAAGCTATGGGATGCCATACAAATTCCAGTTCAGAAAGGATGCTAAAAGTATTATGAGCATATTCTCATGCTGCAAAGGTTGAAGGACTGCTGTATAATCCTTAGGTAGTATTTCCACTGTCTTTACCACATCAAAGTCTCCAAATCCTTTAACACATGACCAACTCCAAATGCAAAAGCTTCCCTGCAGTCAGTGTGTACGTTTTTAAAGATAAACCACTGTCTAAGCCATTACTACATCCAAAGCCTATAAAAATTACTGTGTTTATATAATAATGACAATAGACCACTTTGATCCACTCAATTTTATTTTAGATTTTTATGAATTCTCTGCCAAATAAATTCAAAGACATTTATTTCAAGAAAGTCAAGGTCTATGGTTTGAGGTCCCACTCAGCACTATGAAGTACGGATTTTACAAAAAGAATACAAATAAGGAGTTGGGACCAATATTCTGAATTTACCTTGTTGGGTGCTTTCCATATGCATGGTAACTCGCTAGGCAGCTGCAGTACGACAGGAGTCAGTGACAGTGTATAAGCTTCAATTTTGGCTTTTGCTTTACACAAAGATAAATGTAAACACATGGGATACATCTGCTGAAATATACTAGGCTTATTCTTTACTTTCTTTTTACTGCCTCTGTATTGCAAAAGTAGTACAGTTTTATGCATATCTTCAAAACTCCTGATACGTTTTTTCTCCTGAAATAAGGTTATTTTTCTGAAGTATGAGTTGCAGGAAGTTTTTTCACAATCTTGTGTGAAGGAAGCACAATGTACCTCATTTTCTTGAAATGGGAAGTTTAAGAGAAAAAAAGGCAAGAAAGAAAATAGAAAAAAAATACATTGTTTTTACATGGTCCTCGAATATTCCAGCTCCTTGCTGCTATCAGACATGGCATCATCAAGGTAAGCCGGACTCTAAATTGTCCCTCTGGAGCCAGAAGGGCAAACAGCAGCTGTGCAGCAACTTGACATCAGTAGGTTTGCTCAGCACTATAGAAAAGATGGGTCCTGTCACCAACTGCCATAAATGTCACTCTCATTGAGCTTTACTTTCCAGGTTAGAATAGTGCTAAGCATCAGGCTTTGGTTTACTAAAAGTTACTACATGATTTTACCCTTTTCTTTCCATTCCCCATCATAATTACATCTGCACAATTTCATTCAAAAAAAAAAAAAAAAACCAAACCCAAAAAAAAACCACAACTATGTGCTAATATTCACCCAACTGTAGAATCCTTCAGTAGAATCAGGGCTGTATTCACTTATATAAGACTGGCTTTGTACACAATTAAATTACAGCATGTAAGAAGTTTTTAGCTATTATATTGCATTATCTAACTAGAACAAAAAGCTGACCCTTAAATTCTGGGCCCATAGTCATCAACAGTCTCACTGACTTGTAATTTCCCAACATTTCAGCCCATTTTTTCATCTGCATTCCTGCAACTTGAGTAGTAAAGAGTCTTCAATCAAAGAATAATAATGAGTCTCATCAAAAAAAGTTGACCAAGAACTAGGTTTCTCTCTAATTGACAAAGATCAGTTTGCTATTTGCAGTTGCACGATTTCACAGTTATGATTATTGTTAACTCAGAGAAGCTTCTCGAGTACATACAGAACCCCACACAGGTTCAGTATAGGTCCTGAACTTAGTTTGCAAAAGACTGGTCTTATAAAAATGCAGATGTAAGCCAATAACACTCACGAGATGAGAACAGTCCTTTCAATGCCTAGCATTACTTTTCTTTTTTTTTTTTATAACATTTGTATCATTTTCATCATCTCAATACGTTTAAAAAGAAAACGTTTCAGTTCTAAAGACATCTTGCACTAGCTGAAAATATTCCTCCTGGAATACACAATGTAGCCTAGAAGTATAATTAATTATTTTTAAATACTGTTTTTCTTGTCTGTCACTACAATGCATACCACTTCTTTGAAATAAAGTTGCAAATAATGAGGATGCTTAAGAAAAGAACTTCTAGTGTTTGAGGAAAAAACTGAGACTACAAGAACATAACCAAAATACCAAATTCCATTACATTTGACTGAAGCCACGCTTCTCAATGACTTCAAAGCACAGGCCAGAGGAAGTCAATGGAACTGCAATAGTTTGCATTAGCTCAAAATAATAACAGCAATTTACATATCTGACCCAGCTATTCAAAACTGCACATTGTATCACTTTGCAGTATACACATTTCTGCATAATTCCCTTCATGATCAGTGAAGGAGAACTACCCTTGCATAATTTACCATGAAATTCCCGTTAAAAAATAAAGAACCCTCTTTTTTTCTGTGCTGCATATTAATTTATAGTAGTGAGACGACAGTATCAGCTGTCCATAAGACGTTTTAGCTTAGTTTACAGTTTGATCCACAAAACTCTATCTTTGAAATATCTCAAACATATATACTGTGTTCTGAAGAGCTTTCATGGAGAATGTTTATTAGTCACTTTGATCTAATTCATCACAAAAGGAACCGTCTTAACGTACATAATGTTCTTTTAAGTGACACATGTTGAAGCTGTTAACGTACTTTTAACCCGTGCTTTCAAGGATCTGAACCCATCCTTACATCGTCTAAAACTTAATTAAAAGAATACTGTCAATATCAATGTCAAAGTAACTTGTCACCCTATGAATGAGAGCCTCAGTCGATTTTTCAAACTGTGCCAAACTTTCGAAGGGCTCTTTCACTTTATAAATCAACTAGCAGCTTAGAATATCCTGGCAGCACCTTCAAGGAACGAATCAAAATGACAGGAAAAGAGGGGATAACAATCAAAGCTTGACTGGATACAGGTGTTTGAGTTTACAGACGAACCACAAATGCCTGGATCTTTGACAGCTGTTGATGTTATCAGTTATGTGCAGCTATTATTGGCTCCAGTCTTAGGGGCTCTAAGGCCTTTCCCTTAGCAACATCTCTGTGGCTGATAACATTTGGCTGAACTTTCAGATCTTAACCTCCCTTCTGACTTTTTGCAGTCAAACCCGCCTAAACTGATCAGAGGAAGAGACACGCAGTGGGAAGACAAGTAAAATATTATTGACTGGACTGTTTCATGTCTATTAGGAAGAAAGAGCAAGGGAGGGGAGAGCTTTCCAACTTGACAGGCTTCAAGATAATCAGGGAAGGAATCAAGGCAACAGAGTAACCCTTAGAAAAGTAAGAAAGCAATGGCTTATGAGAGGTCATTGTTCTATACAAGGAACAAACAGGGGTGATATTTTATTAGGCTCCAATTTGAGTTCCCCCATTTTAGTACTTGCATTTTTTAGTGCTGCCACTTAAAAGACCTAGAGCAACTTTATGGCACATGATACAATATTATCACTACTTCAGTTTTCCGTTTTACTTAAAACATACACAAATGATCAAATTGTTGAGATTGTCAGCAGATCAAACTGTGCTCCTGAACATTTTTAGAGGAGTCATATTTTTCAATTCTGATTCGCTGCTTGCTATCAGTGTTTGCCTGGGCAGATTTTCCTCTGTTCCACTAGCCTAAGCCTGGCAAAATGAAAGCTCATAAACAGGCTCAAGCTACTTACTGCAGTCATTTCACAGGTAACGGCCATTTTTCTAAGGCAGTACCACACACTCTGTATCCCATTTAGAACTATGTGAACTACCCAAAATTCTCGATGTTCCTCTAAAGTGAGGGCCAGGAAGCTCTCTATACATTTTTACACATGTTGTAAACCATCAAACATGATTCTCATGACTAGATGAGGCTTATCATCTGAAAAATCAATAAAATCCCAGGCCAATGAATTCACAACCTAACATAGTGGGTTCTCAGATCTCCTCAAGTGATGAAAAAGCATTCCCATGAACTTTCACAGTGTCACAAGAAATCACGTTTTGGACCCAATATTCCAAATGATCTTGTTCATCAGTTAAGCAGCATTTGGGTATTAACAATTACTAGTGAGTGGCAACATATCATTTACAATGCCCTTCTAACTTCCAAACTTGTACATGAGTACAAGTCATGATAGACTATTTTCTTTTCAGGTCCTTCAGAGTGAGTCATGTCAATAAGGAATCCACTATCTTTATAGTAAAAATTTTGATCTTTGTGTAATATGCATACTTTCTGCCAAATATCACTGTAAATCCCACAGGAAAACAATGCTGAACACAATACATGTTATTGTCGTGCTATATCACACCGCAGAAAGCACAGGTGAAATATATACAGCCGTATGGATGATATTTAAACTATTATGAGGAAAAGACACTATGGAAGAAGACATTGAGAAAATAAAAAAGGGACTTAATATTTATGATGCACTATTGCTGATATTTTCAAAAATAAAATCATTCTGATTCATAGCTTTGAAATCCAACAGTGTTGTTAAGCAGGAAATTCATCCCAAAATACAAACTCTGCACCTATAGCTCAAGTCCAGCTACCCATAAATTTTCAGATGCACTATGATCTATATCAGAATATCAGCCTTAATTTATGAATAAAAATCAAGGTGCAATAAGACCAGTTTACCTTTCTAAAGTAATTTGAGAACTTATATATATTATTGCAGTTTAAGTTTATAATTCTATTTTTAACAAACGTGTTCAGCCATAAAGATGTCACCATCAAGAAAAGGTCACATCGGCATTCAGGATACAACTTAACTATTCTTCTTCATGCTTTGACTTTGAATCTTTACATCTGCTCTTACTTGGAGGTAACTGTTAGAATCATAATCATATATTTAAATTAGTCACTAGGAGAAAATTAGAATGTTTTGGAAGAAAATTAGAATGGAGTGTTTCAAGAATTCCTTATATTCCTTAGACTAGTTTTTTCCCCCGCCTCCTCTTTTTTTCTATCTGCCTTATCTTGCCTACATTGAAAAACAGCAAACCTTCAGGAAGCCATGTAGGGTACCATATTTATAAATGCTGTAAGCACTCGGTCAGAAAGCAAGTTTGGGGTGGGTGACCAATCACACAAACAAATGACCAAATTGTGAGTACCAAACAAAAACTCCCAAATAATCCACACATTAAAATACGCATTATGGAACCCTGATCCATGTTAATTAATGCATACAGATCATACATTCATGAGTTGTTTTCTGAAAATTTAAAAAAAAAAAAATTCAAAAAACTTTATGTATTTCTTTGTATTAATGACAATATATTGCGACATTCTTAGGAAAAAAAAAATTCAAAAGGCTAGTAAAGACAAGAAATTGATGGTAAACAGTATCATAAATTGGCCTTAATTCCATACCTCTGCAGCACAGGTTTTGAGAGAGAAGTCTTAACCCACTTTTCTGTCTTTCCCAGTTCCTGAAATCAGCAAGCACCTGGATTTTCCAATTTACACACTGCATGCAATAGCCTTTTACAGGTCACCCACCAGCAACACAATGTGCTGTTCAGAATACAGCCTGCCTTCCGAATCCAGCCTGCATTAAGACCTTGCAGGGGCACCTTTGCCAGCCCTTAGCAGATCCAGAAGAGAGTGGAAGTTCTGTAGCAGAAGACTGCAGTAGGGGACGCTTTTGTCCAAAAATAAATAAGTAAATAAATAAGACATATGGTACACATTCAAATCACTTTAATCTCTTCATTACTTTTGTTGCCTTCAATTTACTGTTTCAAAATTTGAGCAGTACAGTGAAGGCAGCTAATTCAGCTAAGAACAGCAGAATCTGGAAAGGGGGGCCTTATTCTCAAGAAATAGGAATTATAACACTTATCTATGGTTCACAAATTACAGAACTACCACTATTAACACTATGTTATCATTATAATAAAGCTATATGAAAGTTAGAGCTCATATCTAACAAATGTCAATGGCTTGCAGTATATATTTTGTATCAAGAAGTCTTTAAATGACAAACACCAATGAAAAAATCAATGGATTTTTTAAGTTGGAATCGAGATGTTATGATGCACATATTTTTCTTGTTATTTGAAAAAAACAGTGCATATTTATGTGAGTAGTGTGAAATTTACGACATCCATTTTCCAAACATACTTTGGTATTAATGATTTTTTTGAATGCTGATTTTCTACTTTCACATCTTAAGCAAGGATTTATAACCCATCTGAATATCTAGAATGTCTAAAGAAAACAAAGTAACAAAGTTTTCTTTAAAAAACACTGCCTTCTCCCTAGTTTCACCTCCATTGTTTTTCCCCCAATACTCTAAAAACAACTCTGCTCTTCCTGAATGCATTCATTCCAACAAATACAGCATCACTGCCCACACCAATAGTTTTACTGATGATCAGCTAGCCCATTTGTATCTCAAAATTCATTTGAACTTTTTTTTTTTAATTTCTTTCTTTAAACTTCAGTGCAAACCTGGTCAGAGTTCACATAGAGACAATTAGCCCAGCCTAAATTGTACCAGTCAAGTTAGAATTTTATAAAAGGATTCTGGTTATAACCTTAGCTGCAAAGAGTCTATCGTCTCTTCTCCCTACTTTTATCCTTAAGGCAGCAGTGTCTAGTACAGCGCTTCCAGTTAGAGCTCATTTGTACTACACAACATCATTATGAAAGCCTTTCATCCACAATCGTTCAACCAATCCAAATGTGGAAAACCATCTTCAAGAAACAAACATTAGTAAATCTCATTCATTTCCTTTTAATTTTAGGCAGATAAATGCTACACATCCTGAGCTGAAGGTTCTCTGGACATGAAATCGCTTAGTAATGACTCAAAATTTAACCCTATGTTAGATAACTTATAGACTTTCTTTTGCATTCATACATTGATTTTAAAAACTTGTGACCTAAAAAGTAAGCTACACAGCATAATTAATGACAAAGGGGGCTTGTAAAACTTAACAGAATTAATTTCACCCTCTTCTGCCACACATCAGAACAGCCTGACCTCTGACAGAAGATCATCTTCCCCATTATAATTTGCAAAAATCAATTATAAGGTCTGTAGATGTTACATTATTTTGGGAAGAATCTTGACTAATGCAGGAAGAGATTACTTCTTGAGAAACTAAGATAATAGTGTAATGTCAACAGCAGTATCCTTAAGCAATTAGGTCTTTGACCAAGAGAACTTTAGGAGACAGACACAAAAGTGAATATAACTACTGAAGACGATGCACAGTTCAAACACATGTTCAGTGCCATCCCAGAAAATAGGAATCATGCAGCAGCAATATGACAGTGATCCTAGAAAGTTACAATTTCCTTTTCCCGTTTCTTTGACTTTTCAGCGGAAAAAGAATAGACTACATTTTTTAAAAAAAAACTCTAACGAAGGAGCCCCAGGAAACTACTCTCAGACTGCAGGATAGAAATCTCACTTTTCTACTACTGTTTTATTCAATTTACTTTTTTCTAACGAAAAGCAGTTAGAAGTTACCATGAAATCTGCCACATTCTCACACTTTTCAAACTTAAATATTCCACCATTTTATGTAGATAACAGAAACACCTTTTTTCCCTAACAGAAGGTAAGGTGACAAGCTATTGGTGCTGCCTTTGATGGTGTCTGTGATAGTAGACTAATCTCTACCATCAGTTAAAGTGATTGCCATTAAAATCTTTATAAGCAATTAGCATTACTGCTTGAGTTCCAGTATTCCCCTCTACTTACTGCAGAAAACAGGGAAAGCTAGCAGTGTAGTGAATGCTAGTGGCTTTAAATGGAATATCAATTACAGAAAAAAGGTAAACATTTCAATAGCAAAACACTGTACATATGAGCATCACCAAGTTAATGGACAGAAAATCTGTAACAGAAAAAAATTGGCCTATTGTATTTTAGGGGAAAATTTTCTTCTTCAACACTATTATTCATTCCACTTCTACAACAGACATTTTCCCTATTCATTTTTCACACATCGTGAAATCCTGCATTGAACTCCCAAAGCTGCGGTCATCAAATATATACAAAACAAAGCCAAATAAATTTACCTTGCTACACACACTAACTAGCTTTTAGGATTTCAAACCTTCGTATACTGCAGGTGTGACCTCCGTATGCATGAGCAAAGTGTTGGGTAATTCTTATTCTTAATACAGAAGAAGTTGCACCAGGCCTAAAGGGATAGTTCTCCATTATTATGGATCGAAGAACATCTTTAGTAATATTTAAAGCTACACTGGGTCCATGTAAATTGTGCTCCTTTGTCAAAAATATTAATTTCTTTCAATTTTGCCTTTCTCAAAAGAGATATTTAATCTTTTTCCCTATATTCCATCCCCTGTGGAAGACATCTACACACCCCCAACAGGGATGCACCTCGTGGTTATTCCTAATTTTAGAATTCCAGATAATCTTACTTTGCATACTATAGGCAGAGAAATGACATATACGATTCACAGTTGATTTTACACAGAAATCCACGCCACAGAATGTAGTGTTCAAGTGATAGAAAATACGTTTCTTAGTACCTCTTGCTTTATTTATATACCTGCATTGACATTCAGTTGGGAAATCACACGTTCTTTGAAGGTGTGGCTTTTGTGGTCTTCATGTATGCCAAAGTTTACATCACTTGACTGTAACTGCATTCAAAAGGGAATTCCACACATAAGTTTTCTAAAATAACTGACAACAAATAAAGAATTTGGTTTTACAAAGGATTGCTTTTTATTCAAAAAAGCATGTTAATTATTATTTAAAGCTACAGTAGACACTTCTGAAATAATATCCAACGCTACACTTTTCTTTCCCCCCAACTTTATTAATGCTTATGTAGATTTTAATACAGTTATGCAATCACCTGGCTAACATCACCCTCCGGATAGCAATGAGGCCCTCTCTAACCCTTTAGCTGCTATAAAGTATGCAGAAGTTAAATGCACAGATGAAAAAAATTTGTCTCAATTTCATACTTCTGCAAAATGGTAATTTTGTACTTAAAATGTACAAGATGGATGTTCAGAAATATAGGCTGAGAGCCTAAATCATATTTGGTCATAATTTATGTAGTACAGTCCCAAAGAGATACAAAAAAGGCAGAGCATAATTTATCTGTTGGAATCAGAGATAGCTTTACTAAAACTCCCATTTATTCTATCCCCTATAGTCTTAACCAGCCTTTGTCCTTAGGGCGCATTCTATTTAAGCTTTCCATATTGCTGTTTGATCACATATTGTAGCCTATAATTTCTCTATCATCTGAAGAAAATTCAGCTCTCAAAAATTATGATCTCCACGATAGCAAACACTACATTTCAAAGATACAAAGTATTTATAGCAATATAGAATTATTTGCATGTAAAATGTTTATCAGAGGAACATACACTTAGATTTTGAGCCTAATACTATTAGAACATAAGGTATCCAACACTTTGACAGTGGTTCCTAAACAGAGAAATAGGATGTGATGAATATAGTGGGCACAGTTCTGTCTACAGAAATTTCCTGCAATCTCACACAAGTCAATGGGATTAACCTGAGTTCATGCCAAACCTGAATTTATATTAATTTTTTAAAAATATAGTATTTAGTTTCTGGCAATACAGAAGTTTAAAAACAAAAATGTAATGTGAGTTTGATTTGTCACATGTAGTAAAAGCCTGCAATTATTCTGTCTAGAAATAGTTTTTTAAATACACTTCCATGTAGCAAAATAGCTCAAAAATTTACATCAGAAACATCCACATCGATTTTTTTAAAAAAATAAATAAATAAATTATAGCTGTCATATTTGGATCTTGGCCTTCTCCTTACTCTGCTAGAACTGGTCAGGACTTACTTGCAAGGAAGAGATGTGAAAGACATCTTCATGTTGCAGAAGCGCTATTTTCTCAAAATCTAGAGGTTGTTTTTACCTTGTTTGCATTGAACTAATATCTTAGCATGTTACCAAATGCAATGTTGTTACTCGACCTGACAGTGCCAATCTTGCAGGGAGACATGAAGTGTAGATGTGATGACTTGGACTCATTAAATATTTCCATGGTTCTTTTAATCATTAGTGTTACTATCGTGAGTGTTCAAATGTTGACAATATATTTTCCCACAGTAAACGCTGTTCCATCATTAATTGGCTAAATTCCAGTTACAGTGCTTCATTTTGCCTCCCAAATTTCCCCTGAAGAATATGATACTCCTCACCCTTTTGCCTTTAATTGAGAGTAATTTTCTCTGCTGCTTTATACCAGGTTTCTGGTTTACTACTGACAGGATTGCACTTAAATGGCCTTATTTATCACAGATGAATTTAAAATACAAAGCATACATGTGCATCAGAACTCTGGAAAACTTCTGTGGAGTCAGAAGTTCAACAGGACGTTCAACAGGACCCAGCATCTCGTAGGCACCCCAGAATTCAGGTCAATCACTAACCAAGACATCACCACTAAATTCTTATAAGCCGTATTCTCTGCTGCTAGTCTGCTGCCCATAACTTGCTGATGCTCTTACTATTAGTGAAGCTAGTGCTGTTAGGAATTTAGGACATTTAGAAAAGGAAAGGTAGGTTAGCTAAAGAACACCACTTAGGGTCAAGTTCATAGGTGCCTAGGAAAAAATATGACTGCAGCTTTTCTTGTATGTTTAAGAATTACAGGATTGTTTACAGACGATCTCTGGGGACAAAATCCTGTGCTTACGGAAGATCTTGAACAAGTGATAAACGCACAATAAGCCTAGAATTCATACGAACAGGACACGGACTTCAAGGATTGCCACATATGCAGGTATGTCAGAAACAGTCAGCAGTATCACAGAAAACGTTTTGTGGAGTAAATTCTTCTTACAGCTAAGGAACTTTTTTAAATGGAAAATTTTACTGCAAAGTAATTTAGCTGTAATCCAAATTACAGATCTGAGGACTGTAACAGAATTAGATTGTGAATCATCTCACTTTTATTGCAAACTGCGTTACACACAAAGGCCATCTGTGTATATACATTAATATCTGTATAGAAAAGGTAAATGCCACATTGGTCTGATAGTTTTACACTGATGTCTGCCACTGGAATATTGAAGTCCCCAGTGTGTGTATATGTCTGGTGTTTCTGACACAATCAACAATAAACAAATGCAGAATATAAACTCTACTGGGAATACAGCTTTCCTTCTGGATTATCGTGGTTTCGGTTTTAATTTTCTCTTTTTATAGCAACAGTTTATGGATACAAATAGAAGCTCGGGTTGTGAGGGTTGTTCTTAGACTGATGACCTAATAATGGAGTCCAGTCACTGTTCAGAAAACAAAAATATACCTAGAAAGCATTTATGGATTTTCAAAGAGTCAACTGAAGTGCCACAAACCCACTTCAAGAAAAAATACCTTGGTTTCACAAATGTAACTCCTTGGTCATACGGAATTGTTATACACATTAATATTATGTCTATTTTGGTAACCAGTGGATAAAGGAATCAAGATTTAGTAGCTAAGCTTCTGAAACTTGAATTCCAGGTTTCATGACAGAACCAGAAAAAAAAAGAGGTTAAAAGAGCTAGATAATCCTTAATATCAGAATTCAGAGGAGGGTTCCTCCTAGATCTGCAGAATTAAAAAAGTAACAATAGAAGCATCCACAGAATCACAGACATTTCAGGTTATTAAATTGTGCCATTTTGAACCAGTGCATAGTTGCAAAAATTTGGACTAGATGGAAATTAACATCTACTATACAGTAGGACACTGATACAACTTCCTCTATCCGAACACGAGAAATGAATATATATCTACATAAAGCTGCTATCTAGAACATTCAGGATACTGAGACAAATGACAGCACAAGACCTCAAAACAAGAGCCAGAGCATTGCAAGTGTGTGAGTGCAGAAGTCATGCAAACCACAAAATTTTCAGGACACAATATTATAAAATGCAGAAATAGGTAACGTGAACAGCTGGTCACTCAAAAATGCATGGCAAATACAGACCACTTCCCCAAAGCCAGCATAAAATATTGTTACAGAATCATAGAATGATTTGGGGTTGGAAGGGACCTCTGGAGATCATCTAGTCCAACACCCTGCCAAAGCAGGTCCATCCAGAGCAGGTTGCACAGGAACATATCCAGGCAGGTTTTGAATGTCTCCAGAGATGGAGACTCCACACCATCTCTCTGGACAGCCTCTTCCAGGTGTCTGCCACCCTCAAAGTAAAGAAGTTCCTCCTCATGTTTAGATGGAACTTCCTATGTTGAAGTTTGTAGCCATTTCCTCTTGTTCTGTCACTGGGCACCACTGAAAACAGACTGGCCCCATCCTCTTCACAACCCCCCTTTAGTCTTCACCAGACTAAAGAGACTCAAACCCTCAGCCTTTCCTCACAAGAGACATGTTCTAGGCCCCTAATCATCTTTGTAATTCTGTTATTAGTTTTTATTTTATTAGTCAGATGCATCCACAATGAACATATCTGCACCCTGCATAACCTCACACCATTAACCATGTAAACAGTAGTGAAATGGGGTAACAGCATTCTTGAGGAACAGGACAGTAGTAAAGACTGTGACTATTCACATGGGTACACGCACTCCAAACTGAAACCCATGTGAAAAAAACCTTAGGTTGCTGTTAAAACCTAAAGCAAGTTGTGAAGGGTACAGGTAAACATTACTGGAGGACAAGTCAGTCATTGGACAATACTACATTTCAGCTTTTTCTGACTGCCTACTACTTGACTTACAACTAACAGCACAGAATTAAAAAAGCAACTGCACAAGCAGTTGCTACACAAAAATCTTACAGCACTGAACAACAGCATGTTTGGTAAGCCATGCACAGCAGCTAATTGCCAGGTTGATAATTTGGGGTCTACCATGTGACTCGTGTATAAAGTCAAGTCAAATTATGAGTACCAACTGATCCCAAATCTTAACAAGCCCAGCAAAAATTCATTGGAAAGCGGTTCTCTCAAAGAACATTCACCTGCACAGTATTGTACCCTCTTTTCAAAGTGGTACTAAGAAACATAGGTAGGGAAGTCTTCAGATTACATTGTCTAAAACCTAATTTTATTGACTTAAACACCTTTTTATTTTCAGATTTAAAACCTATTTTCTAAATTTCCCATGGAATTAGCTTCTTTTGCCTCAAGAAACAATACAAATAAATCAATGAGTAAGCTATGTCCACCCTTAAGACCTTCTACTGCTTATTCATTTTAATCAAATTTCCCATATTCTTTGACTTTCTATCCTTCATTGCCTTGAGCTATGCATTGCAACTACTGATGACATACAAATGTTAATTTTGTTCAAATTCAAACACAATACAGAACAGCCCATTTTAAAGACCGCTTTGCAAACATCACACTTNTAGCTCTGTCAAATGATCTTCAGCCTCTTCAGGACTACAATAGGGATTTCTTTCCTTGAAACTTTAACAGCTGCATATTCTATTAAAACATATATAGAAAGAAGAAGTCCTTTTAAAATAAACCAATCGTGAGGCATCCAGAGAACCAATGATAGCAAACTTCATCCATAGTAATTAAGGGTAATCCCCGTGACAGCAGACACACAGCAGATGTGCAGCAGTTAATGATGGCTTCTGTTCTTCTTTTGTCACTTTAATATTTGTTTTACTCCATTTTCCTTCTATGCCTTTTAGAAATAAATAAATAAATTGCAGTTAAGACTGCAAATACCCATTCTTCTAGAGAAAAGAAGTAGCACACTTCTGTTCTGCTTCAGTCCTAAAATGAACTGTATTCTATATTGAGTTTGCAATAAAAAACATGGGGTTTACTTTCGCTTAGATATGTGACCACTAATACTTCCCACTCACTAATCCAAACACACTAGTGTTTTGTTCAACATTTAACCAGAGACCTCCTGCTGGGTCTTGCTGCTTATGTCAGATTTGCAGCTACATAAAAACTCTTGGAAATCATACGGCAAAAACTTAAAAGCACATAAACAGTTTGGTGACTACTGCAAGGCTCAGCTTTTAAACAAGGTCTCCTCCAGCTCATGCCTCAGAAGCATTATATTAACACATAAAACAAACACAGTTTAACGTGACCACTTCCATCTGAGATAAAACAAAGTTCCCCCAGAGCATATCTTACACACTGCTGTAGTTTAATCTTATCAAATAAGGTTCCGTATTAGAAAGCTTAAATTCAAATTCACGAAGCATAGCACACCTCTACAGAAGACCTCTACCACCCAACGTAACCAAGCGTGTTATTCTGAGAAGCCTCTTGTCACCTCATATCTCCTACACTGCTGGCTAATTGCACTGATTTACTTGATAACTGATTTACTGAACTTCCTTTGTTTCTTTTCCTTTTATACTCTTCTTCAACTTTTTATAAAAACTTCTGCTTTTTCTGACAAAGTGATTCACAGAGAACATACCTGTTCCTTCAAAAAGATAGGTACAGGACCCCCAAGTGTGTTTCTAACAATATTAAAAGGGTATTGTCAGAGCAATAAATTCTGTCAAAGCGTGCATTATTTTTATATTTGTGCATTCTTGATGCCTCAAGGCACAAAATCTTTAGCTTTTTCTTTTAAAATAGGAAAGCAATAGCAACTTCCACCAGTGACCACAGAAATGAGTCTACTGTGGTTTACTGTCAATCCACCTTTTCAATTAGGTAAAGCAAAGATCAAGAAAGTCCCCATATTAACTCATTTCAAACACACTCTGATATTGTCAGTAGGGATCAAGGCATTATGAAGACAAAAAAGCTTTCTTGCAAGTCACAGAGGTATTGTACATTTATCATAACTGGGAACGTGATCACCACAAATTAAGTAGCAGAAATCATAACTTCCTTTTTAATCAGTTTTGACTAATGCCGGTTTCAAAGACATTCTTCCTGTGCACCCAATGGTTGACTGCATTATTGGGTACGTAAGAAATAAAATCAGAACTATGGTCACAAGAGCTGAAAAACTACATGAATATTTAGAAGTGATCCTGAAATACTGGACCTGTTTCGTATGGCTTATCACAGCCTATCTTTTAACCCTGAACGTGTTAAGTATCAGTTCTTCCTCAGGAGACTTGAAGATCTAGGGTTAACAGCGGTCTGATTTAAAAATTCATTGAGGTACAAACAAATGGTATTGCTTTCAATGCATATGCATCGCAGCAAGCCAAGGGAAAAAAAATTTAAAAAATGTTACCCCCTACAGGATACTTGGCAATTAACTCCAGCTATGTCAGCAATTTTTTGAAAAATTTCCTAAACATGAGGAAATCTCATCTTCACCGTATGAAAGACAAAGCTACTGCAGTGACTCTTCCATGCATTACAATGTGTGTGTCTTACTTCTTAACCAAGCCGCTAATCACGCAAATTATTGCAACTAATTACATCTGAAGGTCTAATTAATTCTTTCAGTACCACATCATTTAGTACGCATTCACAACACAGCACCTGTTTTGAAAATCCTTGCAGTTAATTTGTTTATAAACAAACACTA
This sequence comes from Thinocorus orbignyianus, assembly GCA_013400375.1. NCBI lineage: Eukaryota > Metazoa > Chordata > Aves > Ciconiiformes > Thinocoridae > Thinocorus > Thinocorus orbignyianus. Next base: position 1,582,628 of record VXBW01008446.1, on the reverse strand, counting down.
TTTGCATAAAATGTTTAATGAATGGTTTAACAGTTAGTACAATACTCCAGCTTTGTCTTAGTAGATTTGAGGTCATCGAAGGCCACAATAAATTAATTTTAAACTATACAAATTAATTTAAATAGTATGTGTGAATTTCTCATTAATAAAGAAAACATTTCTAACATGTTAATTAATATCTCTGTAACAGGCCAATTACTGTCTGTACAAGTGCATCTTACAGACAAACCCAAAAGATTTTATAGGGTTCTACTTTAGTGGAGTGAAATTTTCCAACTCATGTGTACACAGGACACATGTACAAGTCACACTGGCTTTCAGAACTTACTTTCAGATGTCAGATTACTTTTTTTTGTATGCAAGACACTAGCACACTTCAGTATTTATATCAAATATTTTAAAAATCAGAGAAGATTGATAGCTTATATATCACTTCTATATGGAACAAAGAAAATCAACTAATTTAACTGTACTTTCTCTTATTATCTCTTCACACTGGATGATGCCTATAAATAAATAAAAATTATTTATGTTATTATACGTTCCCTAATAATAAGTCTGATTAGAGGATTAAAGGTTGCATTCACTGTTCTGACTCAGAAGTGTTACAACTCTCCGTATACAATCATATGTCAACTTGCTTCATGTAGAAACTAAAAGAGAACATTATTTCTTACTATCAAACATATTCTTTGCATGAACTATCAATGAAATATGTTTATAGTCCCAAAGTTTGTTTCTGATTTGCAAGCATTTTCACATTTGATAAGCACCTACTGTAAATTTACATTCACTCATGAACTATTCTTATGATAGGAAGCTAAAAATTGTAAAATATATTTATATTCTTATCCTTGTGTAGTGTTGCCCCTTAATGCACGTTTTGATGAATTCACATCATTGTACTACACAGCACTGTGTACTAGAGCATCTGTTTCAATAGGGCAAATAAGGAACAAGGGAACTAAAACCAGTGCTCATATTCTTCTGAATATGAAATTTACTGTGACTGTAACCACATACCCACCTCAGCCACACACTCAACAAAAATCACTCAGAGAGACCAATAGCCTTTATTTGCCTCCAAAACCACTCTTTAGTATGGATAATCTAATCTTTTTACAACGTTGTTTCTGAAATTGGGATTTGCCAACAAGTTTCAAAAGAAAAAACTGAAAGCATTATCAAGGATATCACAGTGTGAGAAGCGTTTATGCATATATCACAATCTGAAAACAAAGATTTGTACTGAGTTCCTTACCTAATATTGGCTACTTAAGAATAATTACAATTAATTTCAGCAGTAGGCATT